>PVIC010051449.1:0-12480 GCA_004025085.1 Thryonomys swinderianus
TTTCACCAATGACCGGAGTCCCTGGGTGTACCGGGAATTACTCACCAGGTGACTCAGGGCTCGCACCGTCCCACCGGACGGGGAATGCCTAAAACCCCCGAGCGCACCCCTGGCTGCTCCTTGTCTTCACGGCTTTGTTTTCAGACTGCTGGAAGACCTCGTTTCATCACCGCGAGTGGCCCGGGCTTCCTGGGGCTGCACACGAAGCCTAACATCATCGGTTTGGTCTGCCTGGAAGCCCAGCTGAGGTGCAAGCGGTGCCGCCGTCCTGCACCACCAGCCCCCGCCTGCGCTCTGATCCTCAGAGGGCAGAGGCCGGAGGGGCGTCCCGTGCGCCTGGGAGCCCTCGCGAAGCCCGGCGCAGCCGGTGGAGGCGAGCGCGCGGACTGCCACTAAGGCCCCAGGCCGCCGGCGTTTCCTTACGCCCAGGCCGGCTCAGCGCTGCGCGTCACACGGGGCCGCGGACGGAGGTCGCAGAAGCTCCACAAATGCTTTCGCTTCCGGCACCGCCAGAAATCACTGCTCCGAGCCGAGTGGCTGCGGGTAGCCTGGAAGGCTGCGGCCTCCTCCTCTGGCGGGCTCAGAGCTGAAAGAAGCATTTTCTCTCCTCGGCTTCCCATCGCTTGGGTGTAACATGGTGTTAATAACCACTCGGTCCTTTTTCAAGATCTTTCTTGACGTTTTTATGACAAGCTCTTTGGCTATTCTTGTTTTTAACCAAGATGATCCTTTATTAATTTGTTCAGTAAACACTTATTAAAAGCCTACTTGCATGGATAGCTAGGAAGTCCCCACAATGAAACAAAAGTTAGCTTTGTCTTCAAGTGGGAGAAGAAAATAAAAATAAGATAAAATAAATTATAGAAAGGTAGGATAGTGTAAAGATTGTTGTGAAGTGAAAAAGGGTCACTGATTAACTGAAAGGCTTTTAAGAGGATGTGTGGAGTCTGCCGTCATGGTCAGGCTTTGCCCAGGCAGAAGAGAAAGTAATTAGAAGGTCACACAGCTGTGGAAGAAGGTGGCAAATTCTTCAGTGCGGTTGGCAGACGGGCTGGCGGGGTGGTAGTCACAGGAGATGGAGCTGGCTGGGGAGATACGATAGGAACATAAATAGCATTTTGTGGCAGGCTATAGAATCTGGAAATGGTCCTGAAGCTATAAAGAGTTTTGGCCAGTGGAATTGACATGATCAATTTTGTGGTTTAGAAATATTACTCTGGCATCCATATGAAGAATAAATTGGAGGAAGACAAGACTTCCTTTATTTAACTTCCTCCTTCTCTGTTAAGGAAATTCCTCAAAGCCTAACTTTCTATGCTGCTATTTTATGCTTTCTTTAAGAGAACGTGTCCCCTGTTGTATAATCAGTTACCATAATAACCAGAGGACTCTCAGATGGTTAATTTCTACCTCTGGCCTTGCTCTCAAGTGAAATTCCACTTCCGCCTGTTTTCAAGTCATTTCCTTTCTAGTGCTGGCATCTTTCAGGATCACGGGCTTCGCTGCGTGGAAACATCTCAAATCGGCCTTCTCTTCTTCAGCTGTCGTTCACGAGCCTTTGTGTTTGATTGCTTTATATTTCCAGTTAGTCGCTGCATTTTTTCCTTTCCGGTCCGTTAGAACTCTTGCCAATATAACACAGTGCTCGGCTACACATCTACATTATGGATAAAGACTCGTAACCAAGGAGTGTTTCTTCTCCAGATGTTCATTTTTCATTTTCTACATAAATATTTTACAGTGAAGAATAACACAGACTCAAAATATGTAGCTTAAAAGTCATAGTGTGGACATCCATATTCCATCCACCTAAGTTGAGACACAGAACATCATCAGTAAATAAGGCTCCTTTATTTATTTATTTTTTGGAGACAGGGTCTCGCTTTGTAGTTCAGGCTGGCCCTGAGCTCACTATGGCGCCCAGGCAAGCCGCCGCGAACTCAGCCATCCTCCTGCCTCTGCCTCCCAAGTGCTGGGATGACAGGCGTGAGCCACCACGCCCGGCACTGTGGTATGTGGTACTGATGGCTGGTGGGCATGAGTCTCCACGACCAGCACTATATGTTCAATCCCAGGGATCGAACTCAGGACCTTGCGCTTGCGAGGGAGGCGCCAGAACCACTGAGCTGACCCTCCGGCCCAGTGAGGCACCTTTTGTGTTCCCTGCTCCAAGCTCATCTCCTTCTTCACCCTCCACAAGTGACCGCTTTGTTCAATTTATTGGCCCTTCCGTTTCTTCAACTTTAGCTACCAATCTATGTACATTATTTGTTTGCCTGCATCTTAAAACTTTTTAAAGCATGAATCATACTATATATATTTTCATCATAATATTATACATATTCATCACACTATGTAATCATTCTATACATATTTATGCTGTATATAGCCAATATATATTCATTCATATATGAATATATTCATTCATTCTATATATATTCATTGTATATATGAGTCACTCTATGTGTCTAAATTATATATATTTCATGTAATATTGCATTTTGAGACTCACATAAATTTATATATATATATATACATATACATGTATATGTATATATTATATATAGCAGTGGCTTGTTAATCTTCATTGTTAGTGATATTCCACCATATGAATCTAAATCAGTTCTTTATTCTATATCTGTTCTTTTTTCTTATATTACAAATAGTCTTCTTTTAGTCATCATCATGAAACTTGGTAGTGTACATGTATAAACATTTATTTGAGGAATATTAAATGCTACATTTAAATTATGTATCTGTTCAACTTTATTGATTAATCCCAATCAGTTTTATATTTAGTTATATCAACTCATACCCTATAAAGATTTTTCTTATTCTGTGTGCTTGCCAATTTGGATTGTCCGTTTTTGTAAATTTTACCAATCTGGCAGGCATTAAAATTACTTCTCACTATTCTAATTTATGTTTCTCAGATTATGAATTAAGTGGAGCCTCTGTCTGTGTTTATATACCTTCTTCTTTCCTATGAGATTCTTATGTACCCATTAGCCATTTACTTTTATTTTAATTATGTCTAGAGGTTCTTTATGCATTTTTGTGTTCTAACAGGTATTTTTTTTTACTTGTATTATTGCTTTTTATATAAGAACACACACTACCAGGGAAATTTAAATTTCTTGCCAGTGAAAGCATAGTATTAATTGTGAATTTCCATATGTAAGTGCACTAACTACACAGTTCAATGCATTATCTCCCAGCCTAACATATCTAGGACTTGAAAAAGGAACCAGGAGTCACGGTCGACTCAAAAAGAACAGGAAGTGAATGGATATCAGTTTGTTGTTTGTGGTGCCGACACTACACTCAACCCTTGGCTTTGAGCTACAGCCCCAGCCTTCATTGTAGAAAACTTTACTTTTGATTGCGAAGTTGTCCAAACTGGGCTGTGAGCTTCCTCCGGGGTTGGACTGCAGCCCTGGCCCACACTGGGGCATCGGATCCCACACGATACCCCCGAATCTGGAGACGTATTCACTTGCCCCAGTCCCCTGCTCTCTCCCCCTTTCTGTTCTCCTTTCTGTTTCTCTGCCTCTTTCTTTCTTCTACTGAGCACTGAGCCCAGGTCTTCACCCTGAGCCGCACCCTCAGCTCCACGTATGTAAACACCAGGCATGGCGATGGGCCTGAGTCGCCCAGGCTAGACCCCAGCTCGTGAGCCCCCTCAGCACATGCCCAGGCCTGCAGTCCTTCCCCACCTTCGGCTCCCCGCCTTGCTGTTCATCATGCATTTCTCACGACCTGGTGTCTTTCATTTCTTACCCGTGTATCTCCCCCCGATAGGACAGCCGACCCCGTGTTTCTTACAGTGAAACTTCACTAACCTACAGAACTGCTTTCCGGTAGGCCCTCAATAAATAACTGTTACACACCGTAAAGACCAACTGACAATAACATGCTATATTATGTCTAATAGATTATTTTCATACCTAGAGATAAGCTCAAGAAAGAGGAGTTAATTCTCAGGTGCCTCCTGTCTGCTTTCTGAGGAGGGTGTGCGCGGTGGGAAGAGGGCGTGGAGTGAGGTGGGGTGTGGCCCTTCCCCCCGTCCACCCACCTCGGGGACCCTGGTGTGAAAATGGCCCGAGAACTCTCACGGCGGTCACCGGTGAAATGAAGCAGAAGAGCAGACAGACGTGGAGAACAAACTGTCCTAAGTGCAGGAGAGCCGTCCCACCAGGCGACAGGTGGCTTTAATCTGGTTATTCACACTGGTCACAAGACTTTCGCTCTGCACCAGAGAACAGTCCTGTGCAGACGGCCTACTGTCCCGTGAGATGCGCCTGAAGCCGTCTCCCTGGCACCTGCCCGCCGAATTCCCGCGGTCTGCACATGAGCCCAAAGGCTAGCTCTTGTCCCTCGAGCACTAATGATGGATTTGAGGTTTTGCTCTAACTTTGATTCCAGGATTCTCCATTATGATTTAACTGGCTCGGCATTCCAAGTCTTCTTGTTAACAGAAAAATCAGACTATAATAGGGAGCATGATCAAATTCAAGTAGACAAAACTTGTGGAATTATTTGGAGAGACTTTTTCAGCTTATAATAAAATTTTTTAAATATCACGTCCACATCAAATGTTAAATTTCCTGGGGAATGAGGGGCAAAGGCCTAATGCTGACGACGCATCTCCTTTCTCAGCTTGTAGTTAAATTTACTGACAAGATCACAACCAATTCGATATTGAAAGATAGACCTTATAAAGAAAGGTTGAAGCTGCAGTATAAAAATCACCTTTTGTTGTTATTACTATTTGGCAATTTTTTTTGAGAATTTGATGTTTACTCGAAGAGATACTAATAAAGTAAAATGTATAATGTCTACGCTTTCTTCAGTTCACTTACCCATGTTTCCCTAAAGCGTAGTTTTAACGCATCGAGGAGTTCATCGAACATTATTAAATTCTATAGCTAATTCATTTTCAAGACAAACAAAACTGAATTGAAAGGGTGCCTGTGACTAATCTCAAAAGAAAGCCTTCTCTCCATAATCCCTGCCTGGCTTGGAAAGGACCAGAATTTGTGCTTGGAAACCTTGGAAAAGCCAGTATCACCTTGCAGCGCACAGTGAAGAAGAACCGGGAAATTGCTCTAGTCTCTGCATGGAGGACAGGTCCAAAGTGGCGACTTATACGTCTCTTCTTAGGTGAATTATCCAGCGAGTCCTTTGGTGCATACATCCTTCTGGCTCGTAACTTTGTATCCTTTTACCTGATTAATTGTGTGGGAAAATCATTTTGATGGAATTTTAAGCCCAGTATCTGAAATATAAAAAGAAGGAGGTGAACATGCCCACATCCACAGTGAAAGTCCGTGGAGGAAAAGTGGTGAGGTGTGTGTGCAGCAGGCTTTCCACACAGTAGTCTGAGAACTCAGCCAGAAGACAGCCTGTGTATGTTCAAACTTTTAATTTAATCAGATGGAAAGAAGAAAAAGGAAACATGCAGAATTTATCTTAAACTCAGTGACCACTTAACTCTAAGGATAGACGCTGTGAAATAGGACTTACAATGGAAACTGAAAACCAGAGAATTCTGAATCCGGACCTGAGCAACTGTACTGATTGGTGACTCTTAGACAGCAGATAACTTACGGAAAGTAACATGTTCAGTTCATGAGTTTCCTTCTCTGAGACACTGCGCTATATTTATTGCATATAAGCATATTTACACAAATATTCGTGTTATTTGCTAAATATGTACTTTATACAGCATACAATACCTGCCACGAGGAGACAATTTATAAGATTACTTTATAATATTCACTCAAAAAGTGAAATGCACAGGAGTGTCTAGGATCTGTGTACACAGCAGAGACCTGAAGAATCCAGCCGAGGGTCTGAGCCCGTGGCCGCGCCCTCCACGAGCCCCGACAGAGGCAGAGCGCCCCGGCGAGGTCTGCTGCAGCGACCAGTGATCCTCCAGTCCCGGGCCCACGCTGGGGAGGTCAAGGCCGGGAGGCCGGGAAGTCCGCGCAGCGCCTGAGCCCCAGGCGCGGGGCTCTGCCCGGGAGCCAGGAAGCGAGCTGAAGGCGGAGACCTGGCCCCAGGAAAGGGTCCTCAGGGACGGCAGAGACCCGCGCTCCTCCCTCAGGGACAGGCGCTGAGTTCACGGCAGGAAAAAGAGCGAGTGCGGGAACCCCACAGCTCGCATCTCCCCGCCAGGCCTTCCTCCACGCTGCCGGCAGCGGTCCTCAGCTGGGTCTTCACGCCCAGAACCGCGCCGCGCGCTCAGCTGCGCTTTCCAGACTGACCATTAGTTAAGCCGTCACAGGTGATTGGATCTTACGCGAGGCCCGTGAGCTTCTGCTCGGAGTAATTCTTTGCTCTCCGCCAGCTGCCGATTGTTGTAACTGCAGCTTCCCTGACTCCTTCTCTCAAAGCTCCACGTGAGGCCGGGAGAGCGAGGCCGGGACGTGTCTTTCTGACATGAGTATCCCCGCAGTGCCCAGGTTTCTGATAGTCACCAGGTGAAACACAAGCCGCCCAGTTTTGCTCCAGGTTTAGATCAGTGAATACTTTTTTTTGTTTTGTTTTTTTGAGACAGGGCCTCACTTTGTAGTTCAGGCTGGCTCTGAGCTCACTATGGAGCCCAGGCAAGCCTCGAACTCAGCAATCCTCCTGTCTCTGCCTCCCGAGTGCTGGGACGACAGGCGTGACCCACCACGCCCGGCACTCAGTGAATACTTTTTTAAGCAGAAGAATGTCGTATGCAATGGATGGGATATACTTACATTTTACGAATGGTATGTACCTGAAACTCACATTTAACTGTATCGTATCCCCGCGGGGTCACTGACCTAATTCTCTTTCCCTTCACGCTAGAGCCCTTTCTCATGGACAGTGAGAAGGGAGAAGGGACCCTCGTCCGCTAACTCAGGTCTGTTCCTTGATCGGAGGCCACAGCTGGGCTAGCGCGGAACGGCCACGTGCTCGACCGCAGTGTGCTCGCAGGTGTCCGGTGTGGCGGCCGACGGGGACCAGGCTCCCAGGCAGACCCCTGAGACGCGGACCGATGTGGAGAGCCAGGCACGTGCCGGAGCAAGGGGCACCCGGAGCCCCGCAGGAAACATGTCCGTACAGACGCAAAGGCGGCAGAGAGCGTGGTGTTCCACAGCGGCCAGGAGTGGAGTTCTGCCCAGGGACAGGCAGGGAGAGGCGCAGCACGGGTCAGGCCTGTCCTGTCTTCGTTAGTTCTCTTGCTAAAGAATTTGGGCTTCTGAAGTGGGGGAGCTGTTAATAAATTTCGGAAGCTGCAAGGCTGAGGTCCTTGACTGGCTTCCTCCAAAGCGAAGCTTGAGAGCATGACATGGTGTCCACGCTTTTCTTCGGGAAGTGACCTCAGGAAGGCGGAGTGTGAGAACAGAGAGGGAGGCGTGAAGGAAGGGGACCCAGCACCAGGGTAGACTGGGTGGATAATCAGGGCTCGATCCCACCGGAATCTACTGAGCAGGAAGACACGGTGCCCTGGGGAGGGAAGAGTCTGGGGGACTGGTCACATGGCCCCCATGCCACACTGGCCGAAGGCTGGGGGCAGTGGCTCACCTCCCTGGACCTCCAGGCCCAAGGGGTACACAGGCCCAGCAGGCTTCCGTGGCCGTCTTGGCTTGGCAGCTGAAGGCAGAGGCGGGCGACAGGCTCGAGGAGAAGCTCTGCGTGAATCCAAGGTCATGGCTTCGAACACAAGTAGCCCTGGGCACGAGGTGGAGAACAGCAGCCGTGCCCGCCGCAGTCACACGCGGCTACAATTTACGTCAGAAGGATAATTTACTAAATTATAATCTAATCACAGTAACTAAGAGGGAATCATTTATGAGAAACCTCAAAGTAGAGGAAAATATTAGCTGATATGTAAATTGGTGATTTGTAATTTAGATTTAAAATCTTTTACATAAACAATCTTACCTGCAGGGAGCTTGTTATGTAAAACCATAATATTCCAAATGCCTCCCCAAAACTAGGAAAAACCAAAATTGTACAGAGCAAAGATAATCGTGGTACACTTATCTGAAGAATAAATTTACTTTTTAAAAATAGGAAGAGCACTATGCTTCTTATCCGGGTTTAGGTGTGCTTCTCAAAACTGAGAATGGATGTTCAGGCACAAGGTCATTAAGTTGATCTGAATTTGCTTACTTGGTGGAAGAGAACAGCGATGGCAGCATAGAGAAGCAACATTGATTGGCGCCTGTTCGGAGAGATGCACAAAAGGTTAGCTGTGCTGACTTCCTAACCACCCTGGGCAGGTGGCCTCGCTGTCTCCCTAAACCCACGGAACCGGGGTGCAGCTGCTTCCGAGCCCCGCAGCCCCAGGGCCAGGGCCGGGCCTCGAGGCCTGTCTTGACCCGTCTCGCGCTGCCTCTCGGTGTCTGGGAAGCTCATTGCTTTGCAAGGTGGAGCACCGAAATACTTGTGATTCTTTTAAAAAGTAGGGTTACAAGATCCACAGATGCTAAGACACACCACAGTATTGTATGCTTTAAAGGGTGTGTTTTTATTTTTCAGAATTACAATAATATTTACAGCAGAATATATCTAGGCTACTTGAAAGGAAGCTGACAGTGTTCAAGTGAGGAGAAGGTTCTTCTGGTAATGGCGAAAGTTCAGTGAAAATAAAAGTGTGTTGGTGTGTTTATAAAAGAGAAAAATGTTTTCTGTGGTCATGTTTTCCAACTTTAAGTATATTTGCCTATCATTTTAATATAAACAGGGTGTATTTATATAGCCTAAAGCAATAGGAACCAGATTCCTTATTTTCAAGATGCCAAAAAATTTATCTTCAAGGATGATAAGCAATAACAGAGAAGAGTGAATCAAAAATATAAAGCTACTATCTGATTCCCAAGATTTTAATTTTATTGCACAAATATGCCATGATGAAAGATATATACAGTAGTTAGCACCCACCCAACCCTGATGCGAAGGAGGGTCTGCCAGCCTTCTCTTCATGGTCTCCAACAGGGATTCTGATGCTTTAATGCACCTGAAGTTGGCATTTAGGCTCTCAGCAAGATGTGTTTTTATTAAAAACCCAAAAGGCTTAAAAGAAGGGACTTAAAGAGCATCCGCTGGCTTTGATTGAAAGGTGAATAATCTGTGAATTCTGGTGACTACGAGGCCGGTGATGCCAGCAGAGGACCGAAGGTGTCTTGGCGAGCCTGGAGCTACCCAGAGGGTTCCTGCCAGGCAGAGGTGCTGCCACCCAGCGCTGGGGGGAGGCTGCGGCCCCCACGTGCTGGGAACTGCCGCTGAAACCACTCATGTAGTGAATAACGACTGAAGTTTAATTTAAATGCTTCTTTTCATTTATGAAATAGAAAACACTGCCGATGAGAAGGTGTCAGCTTTCAGATCTACCCCCACCAAGCCTCAGGTGGTTAGAGCTGGGGTTTGGGAGGGTTGCTGGCTCACAGGCGGGGTGCATTCATCCGCTGAGTTCACGGCTGGGCGCGTTATTAGGAGGTCGGGGTCTCTGGAAGAAGCGGGCACTGGGGCGTGAGCCGGGAGGGGAGTGCTCGTCCGACGCCTCTCTTCTGTCTCTGCTTCCTGGCAGTCGTGGGTAAGGCTGTGTCCTCCGCCTGTTCTTCCACCGTGCTGTGCCTGCCTTGAAACTATTTTACCGCTGCTGACAGCAAGAACCAATTTGAACCTCTGCTCCTTAAAATTCCAGGCACTAGAAGTTTTGTTTCAGTAACAGGAATGTGACTGACACAATGGGCGTGTCGCGTCACGGTAAGAAGCGCAACTATGGAGCCGAACTCCCAGATAAACTTCACTCTTAGCTCTGTGACCACAGGAAACGATTTCACCTGCTGCTGCCTTCACCGCCCTAGCTGTGAATGAGGTGAATAACAGTACCTGGCCCACGTCTTCAGTGTAGACTAGTTCACATGATTAACTCCTTGGGACAAACAGCGAACAGCAGGTGCCCATGCAGTGTTGCAAAGTAAAAAACAAACCCGTTAGATTTGCACCAGAATGGAGAGAGAAAGCTAGTGTTCAACCACGGGAATAAGCGAAGTACAGAAAAAAATGTGTGTGTGTGTGTGTGTGTGTGTGTGTGTGTGTGTGAAAGTGTGTTCCTCTCCAAATCATTAGTCTTGTAAAAATGGCCATTGTTATAAATTAAAACATTTTATGAATAATTTATATACACATATATTTCTTAGCGTTTTAGACACTGCATCTGGAGAAGCCTTCCTCCACGGAAGACGCCTTCCCGGGGGACACGCGGCCCCGCGGCCTGGGAGGAAGGCCGAGAACCGAGCCTCGCGCCCGGCAGTCCCGGAGCCGCCGCCGCGGGCCGCTCAGCGCGTTGTCCTCTCCCGCGCCGCGGACGCGCACGGCCACGCGGCCACGCAGACGGAGCTGCGGGGCGTGTCTGGCTCCGGACGCGCAGTCGGACCTCGCGCGTCACTTCGAGCCCTTCCTCGCGAACGCCTCGGCCCACGAAGGTCCCCTCGCGCGGGAGCAGCAGCGGCCGCGAGAACCGTGGAATCCGCGGTTAGCAAAGCGCAAAAGGCCCTGGGGGGGGGGCACACGCACGAAGCGGGGACTCGCGGCGTCTGCGGTACAGCCCGAGCGCCCTCCTTGGCCCACACCCTCCCGTGCCCCCGTCTGCCTGGCATCGGGACAGGCCCGACGGAGGGGGGACAGGAGGGGGGCACACGGAGGGGGCACACGGGCTACGCACCCTGCGCCGCAGGCAGCTCTCCGCCTCCGCGCTTCTCTCTCTCTGTGGAGCCCGAGGAAATCACGTGGATGAAGCCTCTTTCCTGTGCTTCATTTTACACATAGTTTCACTGTAACATTTGAACAATCTGTAGGGAATTTTAGGTACTAGTCAGTCCTGTATACAAACATAAGGTACTGTGTATTTTAAACTATTTTAAACTGCATTATGACCTGATTTCCTGTGTAGACATTTCAGTTAAAGTTAGTATTCCAATAATCTTTCCAATGTATAGTTAATATAAATTACAAGTTAATTATTTTTTTTCTCTTGAGACAGGGTCTCGCTTTGTAGTTCAGGCTGGTCCTGAGCTCACTACGTAGCCCAGGCGAGCCTCGAACTCAGCAATCCTCCTGCCTCTGCCTCCCAAGTGCTGGGATGACAGGCGTGAGCCACCATGCCCGGATAACAAGTTTAATTTGTTAATAGGTCAAATCTCATGTTCTTTTAAAAGACCTAACACTAAACATAAACTTCCTAGGATTCTGATGTAAAATCTTAAGTCTAAACCAACTCTTCAACTACTTTTTCACATTAGACTTACTACAAGAAGATGACTTGTTTTAGAGTTTATAGTTATACAAAATATAAAACACTGAGATTATTTCTTAATTAAAATACATTAACAGTACGTTTTTGAGTCCTTTCATGGTGTTTTACGTTCAATTCAAATCTCCTAAGAGTTGGTCAGTGCTTGGCCTCTGGAACAGAAGGAGCATGACAGACAGTCGAGCAGACTGAGGACGTGAGGTCCGCCTCGGGGCCGGGGGCGCTGTCGCAGCCCGGGGGCGCTGCCCACGAGCGGAAGAGTCGTTCTTCAAGGAGGCCCGGATTTCATGAGGAAATTCCTGGCGCCAGAGCTGACAACCGAGGCACCGAGCGAGCCCTCGGCCCGTGGGATGCTCGCTATCCAGCTCCAGCAGCACGTTCTTTCTGGCCTTTGAATTCTAAAATCAAATCTCTGTTCCTCTTTAAATGGAAATCTCAGTTCTTTGGGAAAGTACCAAAGTGCTTACTTAGGCGAGGAGCTTTCGCAGAACCTTCCCAGCAATGCTTCTACCGCCCCGGCGGGGCAGCTGTGCCTCCAGACGCAGCGCGGGCCCCGCGGCCGGCCCGAGGTCGGCTTGCAACGGTGGCGCGGCCCGGCGGAAGCCCGCTGGCTGGCACCCTGCCCTCCTGCCCCGTGAGGCGCCGCCCTCCGGGGCTCCCGCGCTCTCTCCGCGCCTCTGGGCTGGGCCTCCCTGCGCCCGCACGCCCGGGACTGCGCGCCCTGCGCCGGCCTGGAGCTCACCGGCCGAGCGTTTCTCTTGGACCCGCTGCTCCGGACGGCCGAGGCCGCGACGCGCGGGGCCAGCTGCGTGATCGGGCGCGGGCGCCGCAGAGAGGGGCCGGGGCCTCTGCCCCACCCGCTCAGAAGTCAGGAATCAAGCAGCTTAGGATTCAAAATTTGGTACATGGGATTTATTCCCCTACCATCTGGTTCATCTACAATGAGATAATGTATATTTATAAGTGCAAGATTTATATATTTCAGTTCTGGCTAGCGCACAAAAGAAGAAAATCTGCTTCCTAGTGTTTAATTTGTAGTGATATTAGAACCGTCATAGTTCCCTGAAGTCACATATATAGCAACTTTTCTAGGACCTATATTAAAGCTTTTACGTGTATCTTTCTCCATTTTCAACACCGCAAGCTCTTTTCTCTTTTACACAAGAGACTATCCCCTGAGTGAT
>PVIC010051450.1:0-12476 GCA_004025085.1 Thryonomys swinderianus
TTTTTTTTTTACAAAATGGAGTATTACTCTGCCATAAAGAATGACAAGATCGATCCATTTAGGTGCAAATGGAGACATCTGTCTCCTCTTCTAAGTAGAGTTTTTGAACCTATTTAATGCTCCCTGTAGCTGGAACTATTTCTCTTTTTCCCTTCTCATCAAAATGTTTCATTGTCCTTACTTGTTAATATCCCATTCACTTCTGAACCTATTGTATTGTCTTCTACTTCCTTAAATCTGCTGCAATTGACTTCTGTCCATGTTGACATTTTTTGCCTGGCATAATATTTCTCTGAAGTATTTCCTTGTAATATTTTCTTTCAAGTTCTGATTTAGTTTGGGTGCCCCTATGTGACTTCCCTGACCATGTAGTTTTCAGGATGCTTACTGCTCTTTGGTCCTTCCATGGAATTCTGAGATGCTTGAAGGCATCTTTGTTTATCTTACTCTTAGGCTAAAGTCTAAGGATATATATATAATAAATGTTTAATCTTTGAATTAAGAAATGAATAGTAGACTCCCAAATTAATGCCTGGTATTTTATCTGCATATGAATAATTCTATTTCTAATCTATGTCTACTGCTTTTTCATGATTTCATGATATGTGGCTAACCATACAGCAATATTTTTATGTTTTATAAAAATCCTTAAACTCAACATAAATAATACTGAACTTATTTTCTCTTTAAAATTGGTTTAAATTTTTAATCACTATCAATAATACCTATATCAGTTTTATTAGATAAGAAAAATTAGTCTTCTTAGTCTTTTCCTTTTTCCCATCTACTTATCTGAATAATTCACTATGTCACACCAGCTTATCCTTTTGCATATATTTCAAAATCATCCTCTCTTCTGTTCTTATTGCCAGTGCCTTAGTTTAAAAATGCATCATCTCACACCCGAACAATTTTAATAGCTTCCTAGCAGGTCACTCAGCAGCTATTATCTTCCTCTGCAATTCATTATCCATACCTCTTTGGCAGTTCTCATTTTAAAACTTAAATTTAATTCATTTATTCAATAAGTATTTATTGAATACCTACTAAATTTCAGATTATTTTAAGGTATCAAAGATACAGTGTTGAGCCAAACAGTCTTTCCTCTGGCAGGGTTTATACCCTATTGAGATATGATAATATTTCTTTTACCAACTAGTATATTCACTAATCTCTGATTTCCTAAGTGTTAAAGTGGAGCAACATTAGAATGATATAATGGTCCTTCATCCTCCAACCAGGTTGCTCTCAGCCTATTTTGTGCATTCAAGTCATCTGAGTTCTTCTTAAAAATGTATCTTTGAGGTGATTTAGCCCTGTGGTGCAGTGCTTTCCTAGCAAATATAAAATCCTAAGTTCAATTCCAGGTACAAAAAAAAGTTTAAAATACACTTTTGTGGTTCTCTTAAGCGTTTCTGATTCAGAGGTCTAGGATAGAGCCTCCCAAACTTCAATTTTAGACTCTCATTTGATTTCTATACAGGAAATTTATAAACCATAACTTGTGAAACACTTCACTTTCTTGCCCATCTCACAGCTTCATCTTCTGTCACTGCTCTCTGTTCATCTTTTATTGTAATAGTATTAAAAAATTGTTTCTTTACTAAAATGTGATATTTCTTTCTGCTTTGCACTCAAACTTTATTTTATAATCAGGCTAATTAAAATCAGCTGCTGTAACAACAGTGATCTCAAAGTGGCAAAATTTATGCCTCTTTTATTCAGTCAAGGGCTATTCCTGATTACCTTTTCCAGGTGGAAATCTTTGTATACTCTGATGTTTAGACTTCCTGAGGTGCTGCCAATACGTGGTCTATAAAGTATCCATATTACAGAGAAGAAATTATAGGAAAGGAAAGCACAGCAAATAGAAAGTACACAGACAAGCAGAGAGAGATGCATTTCATATCTGCTTACATTCCACTGGCCAGGATTAGTCACATGATCCCATTTAGTGCCAAGGGGCTAGGACATGTAATTCTGGTTGAGAAGCTTACTAGCCAAAAAACTGTACCTATAAACTTGTAGTGATCTGAAAAACATCCTTGTAAACATCTGCACCCTAATTGTTAAAGATCAACATGCCCTTGTTTTCTCACATAATTTATTCCTCTTCCCCCAAGGATCAATCCTAATTGGCGCTGTACCCAATTCAAAACCTGTGATTTCTGAGTGATGTATAGTTAGTTCTCTTTATTGAAATTAAAATGTGGCTCTTCTTGACCCAGCAACTTAAGAAACAGAAGGACAAGGTAGCCTTTCCAACTCCACATCTAATATGCCCTGGTGGAGCAGAGACAGGCTTACTTCAGGACAGTCTCCCATTTGGGGAAAGGATACCAGACACAATTGTCACTGATCCATAGCAGTTAGTGAACCACAGCATTTGGAAGCCCCCTGTTTTGTTTTTGTTTTGTTTTGTTTTTTTTTTGAGACAGGGTCTTGCTTTGTAGTTCAGGCTGGCTCTGAGCTCACTATGTAGCCCAGGCAAACCTCGAACTCAGCAATCCTCCTGTCTCTGCCTCATGATTTCATGATATGTGGCTAACCATACAGCAATATTTGGGATTACAGGCGTGTGCCACCATGCCCGGCATGAAGGCCCCTGTTTTGACACTGAACAAAGTTTTCTTAAGCCCTGATAATGCTTTCTGGGGACAGCTCGCTTGCTTAACATTCCCTTGGCCTCTCCAGGGCTTTATTTTCTGGGATTTTGTTCCTTTTCCCTTTGCATGTCTTTCCTGGTCCCTTCTAAAGAAGGTGCTTGAGAGCAACCTTCTTTGGGGAATCCATAGCCTTTACATTAATAGGCAAATTGATGCAAATTGAGAGCATATTAAGGAATCGGACACACAAACTTAAATATCACATGGTTTTTCTTATATGAGCAACTCTATATTCATATGTGTGTGTGTGTGCATGTGTGTGTGTATATCTATCATCTATCTATCTATCTATCTATCTATCTATCTATCTATCTATCTATCTAATCTATCATCTATCTATCTAAAACAAATATTTAGGAAGTAGGGAGAAGTTCAAATAATTCCCTAAAATAGGTATAACTTTAGCATGATCTTTGTATTGAGACACTTTAATCAACTGAAAGAGGTTTTAAATATTTGTCATTCAGAACTCTTTATTTTTTAAATTTTAGTTTCTTAGTGTTTGAGGTTTTGAAGTGGCACTCCACCCATGCACACTTTCATATATTTTCTCTCTCTATGTCTTTTATTTCTTCCTTCTTTCTATGATTTATTTTAATAATAATAAAATAATGTTTTGGTAGTACTAGAGATTCAACCCAAGCCTTCACATTGAGCTACATCCCCAGATCTTTCTTAGTTTGAGGCAGGGTCTTGTTAAGTTGCTAAATTGTCCAGGCTGGGCTTGTATTTGTAATCCTCCCAGTGTGCTGGTATTATAGGCATGTACAATGCCTGGCTTATTAATTTTCACTTTAACTGATAAGCAAAAGCATGACAGTTGTACATGTTAGTGGTATATGATGTGATGCCCAATACATGTATACCTTGTACAGTGTTTAAATCAGGTAAAGGTATTTATCCCCTCTTCAGATGTTCATCATTTCTTTGCAGTAAAGACTTTCAGAGTCCTTTCTTCTAGCTTCTTGTTTTTTTTTTTTTTTTGAGACAGGGTCTCACTTTATAGTGCAGGTTGGCTCTGAGCTCACTATGTAGCCCAGGCAAGCCTTGAACTCAGCAATCCTCCTGCCTCTGCCTCCCGAGTGCTGGGATTACAGGCATGAGCCACCATGCCCGGCTTTTGAAACCTAGTGTGTGTTTATTATCTGTAGTCAACATACTATGCAATAATACTGTGAATAATACTTGCTTATATCTAACTGTAACTTAGTACACATTTGTCAACCTTTCACTCTATCTTTTCCCAGTTTCTAGCCTTTGGTAAACACTGTTGTAGTCACAGCTTCTATGAGATCAACTTTCTTAGGTCATAAATCAGTGAGATTACAGAGTACTTGTCTCTCTGTGGGTGAAATACTTTACTTACTGATCTCCAGTTTTATCCATATTGTCACTAGTGATAGAGTTTCATTCTTTTTGATAACTGCATAGTATTCTGATATGTATCTATTCCACATTTTGAAAGTCAGCCAATTTCTTACTAAATGAATCAACAAATCTCTAACATTCTGTTTTTCAAACTCTTCTTGTGAAGCTGTACCCTAAAGAGCCACATCTACTTACCAGTTTGCCATATGAAAAACCATTTTAAAAGCTTTTTAAATTGGTACATGTTTGCAATACCTAATAGTTATATTCATCATACCATATGAACAATTTAATCAGAAATTCTCTTTGTGGCTAACATGAGATGCTACATTTCCAACTTCTGACACTGTTTCTGCCATTCAAGAGTCAAGCAAATATTACATTGCTAACATTTCATCTTTAAAACATATACAAGCCCAAGTGCTCCAGATTTCACCTGCCTGCAGGTGCCTGTGGTATCTTACTAGGAGCATTAACACCACTGGACCATATTTAAAATCCCACATGAGCAATCTGTAGATCCCTCAAAGCTCTCATACTTGGAATGGGGGTGAGTTGCTGAGCAGGCTTGAGTGGTCTGGACTGCCTCTGCTCTTTTGCCATCATCCTCTGTGTGCTACATGTTCACCCAGGTGACACTCCATCCTTGTAAGCATGATAGTTGAAAGACTATTGTGCTTTTCCATATCAAGTGACCATCCGTAATCTGCTGCAAAGAATCTCATTTTCTACAGGTTCCCTTCTAACTTGCTCTTCCTTAATGTCCTAAAATACTCAGTGCCAGTGTGGTGTTGTGTTTTACACTGATTTATTTCTTGTACTTGATGTTGCTATTTGGCCCCATTCATAAGACTTTTTCATCATGTTTTACAATACTTTCTTGTATTGGTCACTCTTGTAGCCAGTCCCGTCTGTTCACAGAGTTTATATCACCCTACCAGGGCTATCCTTGGCCCATAGGCATCTGTGTATGCTGGTTTCTCCCAGGCGTAGCCAGAAAACTTTCTCTGTCCTGTTTCTCTTTTCTCTGAGGGTCCCAGGTATCATATCTTTAGATATTTTAAAATCTTAGCTCAGATTTTTCTATGACTCTTGAAAATATATTGTGTATTATGAAGGAGTAAATATTGTCTCTTCTCAGGTTTTCCTTCCTCACTGCCTTATTTAATCAGAGATCTCCTATTCAGTCTTCAAAACTCTAATTCAAAGTTAACCTTGGTGAACCATCCCAACTACTTCCATCCCTCACCAGAGAATTTTACTTCCTACTCTGGGATTAGTTTAGAACCTATGGGATCAAATAGTGAATATTAGCTTGCTTGTCTGTCTCCCTGTGGTACAGAAAGATCCTTCAGTGTATTCTGTGTTGCCATGTAGAAACTATTTGATAAATATTTACTGGGTTTAATTTCACTAAATTCCCCACCTTGAAGCATATTTCGTCTTTACAGATAGTGAAGGTTTTTCCTTTCAGATCTCCCTCTCCATTATATAGACTTGAGTTAGCTGTCTGCATCCAATCAGATCATTATAGGTTCTTATGTTGATGAACATTCAGAGGCTCCATGTGACTTTAAGAACCAGGTAGCACTTCCAGATGTGCCTCCTCCACCACACAGGGTGAGGGGCTGACTATCCTTGCTTGCCATTCAGGTAGCACTTACAGATGTGCCTCCTCCCACACAGGGTGAGGGGCTGACTATCCTTGCCATTCAGGTCTTAACCAATCCTACTATTTCAAGAGTTCTGAGAAGATTGGCTTGCAGAGCTGCATGTGGCAAGGAATAACATTGTCTTACACTGTTTGAGTTGTGACACAAGGATCCTTGACCTAATTCATGAGAAAACATGATACCATTTTGATCTGAAAAGTGCTATAGAAAGTAATGGTTCTCTGAAACACATCTCAGATGATGCAGGTACCAACTTAATTTTTCTCCTTCATCACTGTTATTTATGATGCAGAGGCAAGGAGAAGAGAGATGTTTTTAGATGAAAGGTGAAAGATTCTATTGTGGTATATGTTTTATGAGGAAAGAAAAGAGATATATAATTTCTGACTCTGGGTTTGCATAGACTTCAGATATTTTTTAAGTTACCATCTCCACATGTTATTTAAGGCTCTGTTTTCTGGGATCTTAAAGTTCTAGTTTATTTTTTGATATAAAATCCTATTCTTCACAAGGTAAGTTCTCCCCTAACAATCACAAAAGGAAAGGAATTATTTTTCTGTGCATATCTAAGGTTAAAGGGTTCCACTTATTCAGAATGTATTTAACAAATATATCACCATAAAATATATTCTTTTCAAAATTTTTAAATTTTTAACCTTATTAGTACATCATATCATGATCACACTCAATATTGGGAATTTGTATCAATATATGACACAATTGTCATTTTTCCTGTTCCCCTAACCACCCCATAACCCCCACCCGCTAAATACATAAATTTTGTTTCCCTTTTTTATTACATCACATTTTTGTTTACCCCTTATTACTCACACCTCCACCACATTTCCCCTTGAATATTTTCTATTTCACAATAACCATAAAATATATTCTTTTTCTTTTTTTTTTTTTGGAGACAGGGTCTTGCTTTTGTAGTTCAGGCTGGCCCTGAACTCACTATGTAGCCCAGGCAAGCCTCGAACTCAGCAATTGTCCTGTCTCTGCCTCCCGAGTGCTGGGATTACAGGCTTGAGCCACCACACCCACACTGTGGTATGTGGTATTAATGGCTGGTGGGCGTGTGTCACCATGCCCAGCATTGTATGTGGTTACTGGGATTCAACTCAGGACCTTGCACTTGCGAGACAGGCACCAGAATCACTGAGCTAAATCCCTGGCTCCATAAAATATATTCTTAATGATAATTTGGCCTATATGCTTTATTCCACTGGTTTATTCCATAGTGCTACTCTTTTCTGCTGTAGTTTGAGTTGTGGTGTCAGGATCATGGTAGAATGAGGGATTTACAAAAGGGCCTTGGGGCCGGAGATTTAGCTTGGTGGTTCCAGTGCCTGCTTCTCAAGTGCAAGGTCTGGAATTTGATCCCGGTAACTACATACAACAGTGCTGGGCGTGGTGACTCATGCCCACCAGCAATCAGTACCACATACCACAGTGCTGGGTGTGGTGGCTCATGTTTGTAATTTTAGCATTTGGGAGGCAGAAACAGGAGGATTGCTGAGGTTGAGACCTCCCTGGGCTACATAATGAGCTCAGGGCCAGCCTGAACTACAAAGCCAGACCCTGTCTCAAAGAAGGGGGGGCTTATATGATGAAGCATTTTCAAGGAATTCTCCTAGTAAACCTGGCTCTAGTATTTAATGGGCACTGGGTCCAAAGGCTGCTTCTAGCTCCAGCATTCCACAAATGAGTTCACTGTTATAGGCTGGTGGCATGAATATTTGAGAAGTTCTACAGCTGAAGAAGTTCCTTTCCTTGCTGTTACTCTTTCTAAGTAAGGTGAGTCCCAAGCTGACTGTGAAAGGAGCAGAGTATGAGCTGATACATACCTAGAAGGATGCCTGAGGAAGATGAAGGAAAAAGGAAGGGCCTCAGAGGATCTTGAACATTGGCGAATATAGGCTGGAGAGAAGCAGAAGGGCATGGAAAAGACAAAGGGGAAGTTGAAATAACAGCAATAACAGGAAAGGGCTTTAGGCTAAAAGGCTATGTGTTCTGGAACTCCTCAGGATCTGTCAGGTGTATGGTGTGGTTCCTAGATCTTAAGATGGTATTCTACAACAGATGCTTCTATATCCATTCTTGAGGCTGCATGGATGTTGATATGTCCTTGAGGCCTCAACTTGTTTTGAATACTCAGACCCAGAGCCAAAGGATGGGATCATCTGCAGCTAGAGGAAGCAATGGTCCTTTCATATCCATAATACTTATCCACAGGGATGATTCTGGCTGTTTCAGAGCAGGAATATTAAAATTCTTTTCTCTCTAGGCCTGGGTTTTTCAATGTGCTGGTATCAAGATTTTGAGCGGGATAATTTTCTGATGGGGAGGGATTGTCAAGTGAACTATAAAGATAGGAGTAATAGCCCCCTTCTTTGTTGTCAGAACAAAAGTTGGATTTGAGTTTCACTTTTTTGCCTTTTGTATAAACATGGAATAATCTAGAAATTCAGTCTGGGTGCTGAGTGGGAACATCTGAGATGTCTTTGGGGAAGGCAGAAGTAGTGAGCAGCTCTGCCTGGTTGTCCAGAAGGAAAACAGGACAGCAAGCCTACTCTGTGCAACTTATGGGCCTAGGTTCCCAACAGTTGCTTCATGGCCCAGGTGAACAAGTCTCTCTGGAAAAGTGGGACAAAATGAGGATCAGTTAAGTGTGTAAGTGTAGTGCCAGAGAAATCTCACAACTGAGAAGCCAGGTAAAGCCACAAGACCAATCACATGCCTACATGTACACAATGTGTTCAAATCATAGCAGTTTAAAAACCCAATTTTATCCAATGACTAAATATTGATAAGGCACTAGAAGTTTGAATTGCTAAAGCATTCCTGAATTTTTAAACCAGTTTGCCTTTTTTCTCATTTCATCTTAGCCAATATTTCCTTCTGCAATATTCATTTTCTTTTTAATAGCAGTTTAGGCTCACTGCAAATCTACCATCTTTTAGGACTTTCATTTTACATTATAGAAAATGCAACCCCATTTCTTTCATAATATATATTTAAAGAGCAATAATGAATCTTTTGGAGTTTCAAACTGGCTATTTAATGGTAGACTTACTTCTGGCTCTAAACTCTTCCAGACAATCAATAATTGTTCTATAAAAGTACAGGAATATTCATTATTGCTGATAATAACTCTCTCATTCTCTCAGCTGCATGACCTAATATGTTTAAAGCATTATTCTTCTTATACATGGGTCTACAAATAAATAGGACCAGAAAGTACTCACTTAATTTTCAGACAAAGTCTGGTTTTCTTCAATGTGTTTTTAGTATTGGATGTATCAAACAAAATAATGTATTTCACTGTAGCATTTTTATACATGCATATAAAATACTTTGATTATAGTGTTTCCTGTAGCCCCCCCGTTATCAATTTGTACCTGAAAGAAGGTTTCTTAGTGGAGATGGACTGTAGAGCAGAAGTGTCTCTGTCTCTGTTTCTCTCATACATATGTAATGGGGAAGGAGTGAAGAGTAGGAGGGACCAAAGGCTAGAGGCCAGATTTTGATCAGAATGCAAGCCAAAGAGCATTCTTGATGTTCATAGAGAAAGTAAAATGTTTTTTAGTAAAACTCCAATGAAGATCAAGACAGTGTCTTAGTCATTAGAATCACCAGACAAATTTTTAAGTGCCCACACAAGTGGTGTTTTGACTGTTTTCTGTGTGCCAAACACTTTTTTAGGTACTGAGGAGATGCTGCTTAGTAAAACATGTTTCTTTCATTTTCAAGCTTATATTCAAGTAGAGGACAGACTTTATTATATACACAAATACATATACAAGATGATCACAGAGAATGGAGAAAATAGGTTAGGTCAAATGATAAAGAAATAGGGTGATATGATGAAAGATGAGGGTGTATGAAAGTGGGTTAAATGCCCCTTTATGCTTCCTGCAGGAAAATAAGAAAAGATAACTACGGTGAAACACATCCCAAGAATTTTGTTCTTCTTAACAAAGTTCTTCCTTCAAGGAAAATTATTTCACCAGAGTCTAGCTATAGTGGGTTTTGCAGGCTATATAATATTGAGTTAGGAAAATATGCAACATCAGCCTCCTCTACTCTCCTGTTTCATCTCATATCAGGAGGATGGAATCATGGTAATGCAGTCAAAGTCACAGTGCAGGGGCCCAGATCCAGTGAAAGACAGACTTTATTATGTATGTCACAATGCTTCCTGTCTGCCCACATCATACCATTACATCCATAGGGTTTCTATATTATGCGAAGGGATGACTACTGAAAGATGTGTAAGGTTTGGACTCTACTTAAGAATTACCCTCTAGAGAAATCCAGCGACAACAAGGGCATTATGGTTTAGACCAAGAATGACCTGAATTTCCAGGAAGATGATGGAGTGGTAAAACAGGGGAATAGTCTCTCTGCAGTTTGTCATTCACAAGCCAGAATATAGCAGCTCAGGGGGAAAAAAAGAGAAGAAAAGGAGGGAAGTGGGTCCTGAAGACTCCAAAAAGATCTGAGGCAAGAATCTAAGAGAGTGAAAAGAATAACTTTAATCAACAGGATTGCGCCCCCTCTTCCTGAGCTGGGACTCTTGGTGGGGCAGGGACTGCTGAAACTGCAGAATCTGTGGATGACTGGTGACTTCTGATGGATGGTCCACAGTCCCCCACAGAGAGATGGGCTAGTGGAGTGGAGCAGTGGCCACACTGGACATCTACAGCTACTGTTTTCAACATATATAAATTGGTTCTGGACAGAAGACAGAGGATTGGCACCAGTCAAGCAAGAAGACTTTGCCCACCAATCCAAGGGAGTGATGATCTGTGCACCAGTGTCGGGGCTACACCAAGAAAGGAGTCTGCTCTGACCAAAGCACCAGCAGCAGGATCATCATACTACATCCCCACAGTTCCAGCTTCCCTTCCTCTGGATTGCTGCATTGCATCCCCACATTTTAGATTATTGTCTGCCATATTGAACGGGTACCCACTGGGAGAAGGAAGGAGTCCTGTGAACCATACCATCAGTGAGTTTGTGGGCCCAGTGCCACCTACATCGCCCTGAACTCACTTCAGGAGAAAGGACAGCTGTACTTTTAACCCCACAGGAGTTCTTTGGGCTGAACTCAGGAAGTCATTGGGGCCAGAAACCAGAATGATCTACAGTGGACTATGGCTATTTTCCTGTGAATAAGTAATTCTAATCTGCCTCCTACTGCCCATATTGTCTATGAGAGACAGCAAATACACATTTTGAAGGGCCTCTTAGGATTGAATTTTCATTTCTTTTCTATGCTATGGTTATTGTTGTATTCTTTTTTCTTTCCCCTTTTTCTTTTCTATTCATTTTTTTCTTTTTCTATTTTGTTCCCTCTCTTTTGTCATTCCTCTACCCTATTGTTGCTGTGTCTGCCCAATTTCAGGTTTTTCTTTCCTCAAGTGCTCCTGTTTTTAACAGGAGAGGGAAAATAGTTTACTGATTTCCTGTTGCTGCTTGGTACTCCTATTCTTTTGCTTCTTCATGCTCTCTTCTCCTTCAGTCAGTATCAGTTTCCTGAAGCTTGCATGTTTTGGTGCTCCCTACTCTCTTTCTTCTGTATTCTTTTTTTTTCTTTTTGAGACAGGGTCTCACTTTGTAGTTCAGGCTGGCCCTGAGCTCAGTACCTAGCCCAGGCAAGCCTCAAACTCAGCAATCCTCCTGTCTCTGCCTCCTGAGTGCTGGGATTACAGGCATGAGCCACCACGCCCAGCATTGTATGTGTTACCAGGATCAAACTCAGGACCTTGCACTTGCAAGGCAGGCACTGGAACCACTGAGCTAAATCTCTGACCCTTTCTTCTGTATTCTTATAGGAGAGTGAATACAGTTTCTAGTTGTCCTACTGCTGTTAGTCTGTTTTGTTTTGAATTTGTCCCTCCTGTCTCTTTTGTCCTCTAGCTTATCAGTTTTCCAGAGTTTATGTGATCTCCGTATACCTTCTAACACTATTTCTAATCTTTCCCTCTCCTTATATCACTTGACCCCCCTTACTCCTTTTATTCCCAAAGGGTAAAACTGCTATATCAAAAGCCCAAGGGTAAAACTGCTATATCAAAAGCCCTGTATGTTGTAAACATATTTTTGGTTAGTTCTAAATATAGGCGTATAATGACAGATCTAACAAATGAGGTTAAAGTTATCAGAGTAGTGATTGCCAGAATTTGTCATTTCCCGAGGACTGTTTCATACTGTTGGTGATACAAATATATTATTTCAACCAAGATGATCTGATTGTTCTGTTTATGTATCTTTCATAGTGTGCCAGAACTGAGATTATTTAAGGGCCATTACAGACCCAAGGAGGACAAGCTAGGAAGTACCCATCTCCTACAGGTTCCAAATATTAGGAAGAAAGAGGCTTGCAGCAAATATTGCCCAGACAGCAGGCCAGGAATTAAGCCAAAAATATCAGCAATGACAAAGAAATAGAAATGAGAAAAAATTTAAAAACCCAGAAAATGGAGTATTACTCTGCCATAAAGAATGACAAGATTGATCCATTTAGGTGCAAATGGAGACATCTGGAGGATATACTAATAAGTGAAATCAATAGATCACAGATAGACAATTCCCGGATCTTCTCTTTGGCATGAACACGTGTAGATGCAAATGAGTTCTAGAAAGTAGGACAACTTTTATAGAGTGGAATATTTCTATAGGAAACTTGGTGTGGGAATGTGATGAGGGGAAGGAATAAATATGATACAGAAAGAAAATAAAAGAGCATGTATAAAGGGGGAGG
>PVIC010051451.1:0-12490 GCA_004025085.1 Thryonomys swinderianus
TTTTTTTGAGACAGGGTCTCGCTTTGTAGTTCAGGCTGGCCCTGAGCTCACTATGTAGCCCGGGCAAGCCTTGAACTCAGCAATTCTCCTGTCTGCTTCCCGAGTGCTGGGATTACAGGTGTGAGCCACCACACCTGGCACTGTGGTATGTGGTATTGATTGCTGGTGGGTGTGAGTCACCACGCCCAGCATTGTATGTGGTTACCGGGAATCGAACTCAGGAGCATGCGCTTGCGAGGCAGGCACCGGAACCACTGAGCTAACCCTCTGGCCCTCTTCCTCAGTTTTATAAATTCTAAATTTTCTGGTCCCTATTGTCTGAGTTATTCATATATTTTCTTTTTAAAAATAAAAGAATAAAGAGACACAAAATCATAATTTTGAAACTGAGGTAGTACTAAAAAGGAAACCCAAGATAAAAAATTAAAACAATTTAGTAATGTTCAACATTCCACAGAAAATAAACAAGTTAATGATTTGCCTAAATAAACATGAATTGTTTGAATCCAGCTTTCTAAAAAATGATGTTTTACAATAAAGAGAAAAATTGTTCTTTTCACTTTTCTTCATAACAGGTTAGATTTGAGACAGCCATAGATGTGCTTATATAAAAAGGTGAAAGGAAAAGTATTTTCTGATAAAATTGTACAACCAGCAAAAATCACTTTTTTGAATTGAAATAAACAAGCAAATACTTAATATTCACAGCAACATAGCTTTTCATAAATATATATATTATATAATATATATATATATATATATATATATATAGTTCATTTTTTATTTAACTAGCTAAAATTCAAACTTCATTAGATCTTCTCATTTTTCCCTAAGGATGTATTTTGTTCCTGTATTCTCTTACATTCTTGGCTTATAAAACTATGATGTAAAAAAACTTGGTTACTAAATTTGGGGTTGATTTGTTAAATAGAAATAGAGAGATGTACTTCAAAATAAGACACTATGGTCCTTTTATGTCATTTTCTAGCATTAATTTACTTCATGTCTTCTCTTGTACATTTAGCATATGGTTTAAACTGACTCAAGGAATTGCATGATTTTCACATATTAATTTCTTCTATAAATGAATTGCAGATTTGGAAAATACATGCACATCACAGGTATTTCCACCAGATAATACCACTGATATTAATAACAGCTGTATAATTTCAGCAGTCTTCTTTCATATTCATGAGGTGAGGCCAGTGGTTTTTCAGAAACTACAAAGCTTGTTAGAAATAATTTATGTTCACACAGAGTGAAACACTGAAGACAGCTTGGAAATAATCTGTAGGTAATTGATATTGGTACAAGCTGATTCAAAAGCACATTTGTAGGTCTGTAGTCCAATTATTGACTCCTCTTTTCAGTCTCACTATTTTTTTTTTTTTGAGACAGGGTCTTGCTTTGTAGTTCAGGCTGGCCCTGAGCTCACTATGTAGCCCAGGCAAGCCTCGAACTCAGCAATCCTCCTGCCTCTGTCTCCCAAGTGCTGGGATTATAGGTGTGAGCCACCATTTGCGGCACTGTGGTATGTGGTATTGATTGCTGGTGGGCATGAGTCACCACGCCCAGTATTGTATGTGGTTACCGGGATCAAACTCAGGACCTTGCTCTTGCGAGGCAGGTGCTGGAACCACTGAGCTAAATCTCCAGCCCTCATTCCTATTTTTATATTCATTTTTATTTCTGGCCATAGTCAAAACTCAAGCTGAACACTTAAACCATAAGTTTAACCTGTCTCTTAAATGTTTATAGTTGTAAAATTGTAGGGCTAATAAGAGTTCAGTTGCATTAATGATACCTAGTCTCCAATGTTGAGTCTCCACTCGTACTTAAAATTAACATCTATCTACCTTTCTATCATCAGCTGGCATAAGGTGGAAGAAAATGTCTCAGAAAAGAGTTCAGATGTTTTCATAGGAAAAAAATAAACAAATCAATAAATGGTTATTGAAAACATTACACAAGCAGGATTTATATTTAATAATTTAAAAATTAAAATAGTAAAACTTAGTTCTTGTCCAAAGTTTTGGAATATACTTATCAATAACAGAGTCACCATCATTTATCATGAAGAGAACGTGGATCTGTGGATAACAGAGGGAGGCAGATGAAAACAATGATATGGGTCTAAACTGGTAGGGCAGACAGTATGTGTGAAACCCACATTATATGTATTATATAAAAATTATTTTTTACATTAAAACTATTAAATGTTTGTATTTTTCTTCTATAGTTCCTATTATAATCAAAATCTTTTTGTCACCAGAAGGCTTATTTGTTGAAGGCTTGGTCTCCAGCACCACTGGGAATCTTTAAGAAGGGGGGCTAGGGAAAGGATGTTAGGTCATGAGGGAATGTATTTGAAGGAGATATTAAACCCTTGCCCCTCGTCTTCCTTTCTCATTGGTTTCCAGCAGCCATGAGGTGAGTAAACTTTCTTGCCATGTGCTCATCTGTTTCTTCTGCTTTAAAGTAAATTACTATGTACTTAGACTGTTGAGACAGCATACATTCATTTTATTATAGTTTTGTAGGTCCAAGGTACAGGGATACTGTGGATCTCTGCTTCTCTGCTCTTGGTCTTGCTAGTGCAAACTTAAAAGTATCTTCATTCTACAGGCTAGAACTGACAATGTGCCTTGCAACTGAGGAAGTAATCTTCCTTGCCTTCTAAGACTGTGGTTTATATTAGCTGGAAAACGCCCTCAGCTTCTTAACAATACTATATTGCTTTTTGTATCCTCAACTTTTGAGCCAGAAACAGTGCACTTAGCCTTTCTTTGAGACTTTTCCTTCTGCCACATTTCTCATGTTTCTGTCATCATCTTCCTTTAGCCACAGTTCTCTATTTTGTTCTTTTTTATTGATTTTATTGGCATAATTTATACATACATTATGATTACATTCAACATTAAGACTTTATACCAGTACATGAACATCTTGATTCTCATTTTTCCCCATTCCCTGCCCTCCCTACAACCTCACCCCCATATATACAGTTCTCTATTTTGAATTTTTTTAGATAATTCGTTAAGTTAATGCCACCCAGAAAGTATATGATAATTTCCCCTTTCAGTGTCCATAATATTAAATGCATTGGTAAAGCTTCTTTATCTTTCAACCCAATGTAGATGGCTTACCACAATGCCATGAAATCTAAGAATTCATACTTCTGAGGAATTATGCCATGGATATCTTTGCATGGCTCTAGGCTGCCTAACCCATCAATGTAATGTCACTTAATTTGAACTGAACTCACTGACTTGAAATGAAAATATATTTTGTGTTTCTATAGACCACTTAATATGAATTTTCAAACATAATGCTATAGCATCTTAATACAGTTACTGAAGAGGTGCTGGTCCAGATCCTTCTAGAAGCATCATGAGATACAATGTCAACATTTTACCTCAATCTAAAAATTATGAATTCTAAAACACATCTGGTCCAGAAAGTATAAGTTTTTAGTTCACTAAATAGTCAGTGGTATTTGTTTTTCTCTCTAGATATATAATACTTAGGTTTCAATTCTTCACCAGTTACAAAAAAATCCTGCTCTGAGCGATCCTGAACACAGTTTTTATTTGTAACATGAGTATTGAGGAGTAAAACTCTAGGGTGAAAGGAGTGCACATTTTAAAATTTTTATAAAGGTGATAAAATTGCCCTAAGAAAGTAGAGACTATAATATCCATTTATCTTTTTTCCCTTAAAATATGAGGATTCTATTTTTTCACAGTCTTATTCATCTAGTTTGTAAAATACTTCTAGATCTTTGCCAATATGATAGATCCATCAGAGATTTATTGTAGTTGACTTAATTTTTTTGGTAGTTTCCATTTTCTAGAAAAATAGAGCAGAAAATGCAAAACCTTCCCATATGATTTAAACTAGTTTAATTTTCAATGATGCTATAAGTACTAACATACAATAAATTAGTTATGATTGTGCATATTTAAAAGAAATGTGTATTTCTCTTGCTGTATTGGTTCATTTCCCCTAAGAAATTTTATATTGGGTTGTTGGACTTTTAAAATTAATTTCTAGATAATAGTTATATATTAGATATATCTGTTATATAAACTGTAATGTCTGCTCTCAGTTTTTCTTTGTTCATCTTATTAAATATTTTGCATCTATTTTATGTGAAATATATTAATAATATTTTACATTTATTGATGTAAGTCATTCTCAAGGACTTTTGCTAGAGTATGAATTATAAATGTAAAATCTAATTTTGACCATATTACCTATTTATGACAACATACAAGAGATGATTATCTCTCCTTGAAGGCCTTCCTTGCCTATATGAACTAAAATATAGAATGGAAAACAAAATTTTCTAATATGTAGAAAAACCTGTCGTAAAACCTATAGCCAGATGTATGGCAAGAGCATACTCTTGTGTGAATCAGCAATTGTGAAGAACCAATATATTAGGACTCATTAATTATTAAAATCCTGAAGCTGTATGGTATCTGTTATAGAGCTACATCTGTTATAGGGCTCTTCTTCATTTTGCAAAGGTCCAGAGATTACTCAAAGACTCCTTATTTCTAGTCCAATTTTAATTCTTGCCACAAGCACACACAATAGAGACAAATCATGATAACTGAAGTGTATGACATGATAGGATAAAGGTAAAAAAGGGAATTAACACCTGAAGAATTCACCTGTGTTAGAAAGGAAGAAGTATTACAGTAGAGAAGAGGAAAACTTAGACCCCAAGGAACTTGGAACTCTCCTAAGACAGGATCTAGGTTTAAGACATGTACATTGGATCTTTTTAGGATTAGGCTTGTTGGGAACTGAATACAGGTATCTGGGCTACATTATTTAGATCCACAGTCTCAAAGCTGGTGTTAAGGTGGAAGGTCTCATACCTCCTAGCTATGGGCAGAATGCTGGTAACCCAGCACTCCTGAAACAAGACAGCATCTAGTGGGGACAGCTGTCAATATACAGGCATTTTGAAGGTAGAAAAAATTTGGTTCCTCATTAACTTAATCCTTATACACCCATTCTCTATAGTTACTGTTCCATGAAATGGGTGCTACCCTTCCTTCTGTGCAGTGGATCAACTGCAGAGTTTTTTCAAATTTGTCCAGTAAAGGAAGGTGTCTTTCCAGTCCCCCTTTATAGCTTGAAAATTGACTTTATTTCTTTTTGCTCTTCATCATTTCTCCCAAAACATAGCTAAGGGTCTCATCAGACCTTGGTAGGATCTGAATGATGGACATGTACTGTAAACCTGTAGTGACTATGAACATGAGAAATTTGCCTTGTCTTTTTTTTTTTTGAGACAGAGTCTTGCTTTGTATTCAGGCTGGCCCTGAGCTCACTATGTGGTCCAGGGGAGCCTCAAACTCAGCAATACTCCTGCCTCTGCCTCCTGAGTGCTGGGATTATAGGCATGAGCCACCAGGCCTGGCATTTGTGTTATGTGGTACTGATAGCTGGTGGGTATGAGTCACCATGCTGGTACTGTTGTATGTGGTTACTGGGGATAGAACCAGAGACCTTGTGATTGCTAGGCAGGCACCGAAACCACTAAGCTGAATCCCCAGCCCTGACCTTGCCGTTTTATTTGCACAATTAATTTGAATTTGGACCTTGGACCATTTCCTTTATATCAGACTGGATTTTATACACTAACTTAAATTTATCACCTGAATTTGGACATTCAGATGGAATGTAAGATCTAAACTTTAGGCCCATGTTTGTCCAAGATCTCAAACATGACCCTTATCATGCTTGATGGCCATGTTCTCAGACTTTAGGGTCTCATGTTGGGAACTGTGGATGATTTACTCGGAATTATGACTTACTTGGATTTAAGACTGTCTGTCTCAACCTGTGGGACCTTAAACTATAAGGATTACTGTACTAGGATTATTGAGTTTAAGACTTACTTATTGGAAATTACTTACTCGGATTTAAAGATGTCTGCCCTGCCTTACTAGATCTTCAACTATAGGGATTATTGTGAATAACTGCCCTGTTTTATTCATGCTAGGATTTTGGATGTGAAGGCTTGGGACCACCCTGTTTCATACAAGTTAGGATTATCGGTATGAAGAGTTAGTACCAAATAAAGGAGTGGTGAGCTCAGGAAATTGGCCCTTCCTGCTTGTGCAGCATTTGGTTTTTTGCTGCCACTGCTCAGAGTAATAAGAGTCCTTTCCATAATCCAAAATTCTGTCCAAATTCAAGATCTAGATATAACAACATGTTCAAGATGTAGATTAGTCCTATTTTTAATTTCTAGTTTCAATGTTTAACATAAAGTAGAAGTCCAGAGTCAAGGAATAGATCTAAGGTCTATATGAGGTCTTTGGCCAAGTTTCATATTCATAGTCATTTCAATGTGAAACTATTAGAAACAGAGGAAGGGGGCACAGCAAGAACCCTCACAGCAAACTCTAGTCCCCTTTGAGTCCCATAGCAAAAGGGTTAACAAACTACAAACAAAAAAAATTGGAAGCTTGAGGGAAAGGCTGAGCTTGACTGAGGTATCTTGGACCTCAACCATACACCTTGCCATTGTCCTTAGGCATGGTTAGTCTACATCTGTGGCCAGAGAAGTAGACTGTGGACCTTAAATATAAATGTGGACTTTGGGCCTGGAATTTGCACCTGCACTTTACAGTCCTTAAATATTGTTTCAGTTAGAATTTGTTTTTTATTTGCGGAGTCAGGAAGGAAGTACTCCGGAGAAACATGTCTATAACTGATCATCTTTGTTTTCTATCATGCAACGTAGATCAATCTTTTTTTTTTTTTTTTGCTTTTTGGAGACAGGGTCTCACTTTGTAGTTCAGGCTGGCCCTGAGCTCACTATGGTGCTCAGGCAAGCCACGGCGAACTCAGCAATCCTCCTGTCTCTGCCTCCCAAGTGCTGGGATTACAGGCGTGAGCCACCATGTCCGGCATTGTGGTACGTGGTGTTGATTGTTGGTGGGAGTGTCTCTATGCCCAACATTATATGTGGTTACCGGGGATCGAACTCAGGTCCTTGCGCTTGCGAGGCCGGCGCCGGAACCACTGAGCTAACCCTCCGGCCCAACTTAGATCAATCTTAACTTGTTGAGATGAAAGTACATTTGAAATAGATTTTATTCTGAGCTAATTTCCTGACAGTGTTAATCTGGGTTCATTCGTAAGTGCCCATTTCTCATTTGCAAATAAAATTTAAGAAGATCCAAATCAATGCTTTTAAAAATCAAATCAACTTGTCTTTATAAAGACCAATTAAGATTCACTGGCTAATGTTCTCAAGGTCCTTGTATTATTACCTTTTAGAGGTTTTACCAAATTTCTTTAAATGATTGTTATTAATTTCTTTCTCATTTTCTATATAGCAGATACTACCATATTGTATTCAGTCTTTTTTAAGGTCCTTAAACTAATGATAATTGTGAGATAATAAATGATTGGGTAGAATGCAGTTATGTACATAAGTTTATTGTCTGTGGCTACTTTTGTACCACAGTGACAGAGCTGTTATGTCAGAGATAGTATAGCTCACAGAAGTTAAACTATTCACTCTCATTCTTTACAGAAATTTGTTCACATTGTTCTACAAAATGAAGATGTAAAATACTATTATCACTGTGTTCATATTTCAGGGATTTTAAAGTCTGACAAATTTGCACTTTTCAAAAATCAGTGAAATTTGGTAAATTTCTACCAGAAGATGAAAGGATATATAGTTTTGAATGTTTATATAATTACTACATTATGTTTACAATTTAAAAAGAAAACTATTTACCTAATGTCAAAAAAATTAAAAAAAAAAAATTTTCTGGTACCGAGGATCGAACTTGGGCACTTGTACATCCAAGGTTGATGTGCTAACACTTGAACTAAATCCCCAGGCCTTTAAAATTTAAATTTGAATCAACATGTGCTTTAAACTATTATATAAAGATGCTTCTATATAAACCTGAAATATTAAATAATATTCCATATAGTTTATTTATATATCTGGCCCATAAATGACTAAAAATTTAAATTAGTAAAATGATTAGGAAACTCATAATGGGAAAGTATGGAAAAAAGTGGGGTTTAGAAATAATAGGTGGACTATTATTGAAACTTTCGGTTTGTTACTTCTTTTAAAAATTAACATATGATGAAATCAAAAGATACATTGACTTAATTCTAGACGTTAAGGATATGCATGACTTTACAAGTTTTGTGCATAGTAAAGATAATTTAATATCTTTTTGTTGTTGTTGTTTTTGAGACAGAATTTTGCTTTGTAGTTCAGGCTGGCCCTGAACTCACTACATAGCCCACAGGCAAACCTTGAACTCACAGCAATCCTCCTGAGTGCTGGGATTATAGGTGTGAGCCACCATACCTGGCATTATGGTATGTGGTACCAGGGTTGGAACTCAGGACCTTGCACTTGCCAGGCAGACCCCAGAACCACTGAGCTAAATCCCCAGCCCAATAAACATAATTTAAAATAAAAAGTTGAGCAACATCATTCTGGAAGTATATTTAATTTTTATTTCCTACCAAAAGAAATGTGAATTCTGGACAGAGTACACACAGGCAGAGTTATCATTAATAAGCTATTTAAGCTGAATTGATATAAATCAGTTATTAATAATATTTTCCAAAATGAAAAGTGCTTTGTAATATCACTAGCTTACCTAAAATAAAAATTAAAAAAAACATAACAATACCCTCTATGAATTGTCCTATAAGTGTTACAGAGCCACTATAATCCACAACACAGAACGCTCCCAAGATCAATGTCAGACTTTGAAACCAAATAAAACTGATACAGTTTTCTGATAAAAACTTTATTGCCCACAATAACTACAGAGGCCATAAGATACTTACTGTTCATTGATTACATATGACTGACCAAATTCCAGTAACTGCTCCATCAGCTTTCCGGTTCTTTGATGACTTACTTACTGGCCTCAGGGACTTTGAAGTTTCCTCATTTTGCCTTATTTTATAAGGTACATGGAACCTTATTTTATCCCTATCTCATTTTCCTTAAAGTTTAGATTAGATGAAAGGACAATATACTAGCTTGGACATATGGTTAATATATCTGAAAAGAGAATGATTTACTGCTAATCTCAAATAACATACATTTCAAAGTTATTTTTGACTCTGGGACCTACTAAGTCTTCTTCCAGTAATTGAGTATTTGACCATCCTTGGAATAAATATACTGAACTCTTGCAAAAAAAAATCATATACTGAACTAGTCTAAAAGTAAGTATACTTGACTTTATCTGAGCAGATTACTTGACTCACAGATAAGTGATATGAAGTACAAGGTGTGATAGCTTATCTTTTGGGAAAGAAAAATTCTTAAAAATCAGCCTTGGTTATTCCAAGAATAAGAATTCCTTTTTTGCTAAGAAATGCATTGCAAATACCTCAGAACCAGCTGGGTATAGGACTTGAACACATTTTTAATGCTCAACTATTGTCAAAAAGAACAATTACAACCAACATAAAAACAATTGACCTTATTTTAGAGTTGTCATAAAAAATGGAAGTCTTACATTACACTTAGAGAAATAATAATCTTATGGTTTATTATAAATTTCATAATATTTCAATTAAAAGCAAAACAAGTCTGAGTTTTAAATAACTTTTTACAGAAGTACCTGAGTTTAACTACCTTGTCCCAGAGAGTAGTGCATATTTGAAAGCAGAGGAAACCAAGTCCAGTTTGAGAAGGAAGAAACTTCTGAGAGCCCCTTGCAACTTCTGGCCCTGACTGCAGATCCCAGGCCTTGCTGTGACCTGAATCAACCTCCTTAAAGATAAATCAAGGCCTCAGAAGTTATTCCATCCTCAAAACTCTTCAAGCTGTTCTGAAGAGTTAGGTCTGATGACTTGAGAATTTTTTAAACTGTGGAAATGTGATTTTTCCCCCCTAGTTTGGAACAAAATATTGATCACTCTATTGTGCATCCTTCTTTTTACATATTTGCTTACACAGTAATGTATAGGGTAGCCCAACACCAGAACACTGTAAATATTTTATTATTTATTTGTAACAACTCTATCTCTCATTTAGATCTGTAAAATTTCTTCTCACATGTATAATATATATATATATATATATATATATATATATATATATGATTCTTTACAAAATTTTGCTCTAATTTATAGTACTAAGGGGGAACTGCATGGGTATTATCACTGAATAAGAGTCTGTTAAGTAAATGATAATATTGTCTTTGAAAAATTTTAAGTACATAGAAAAGTTGAAAGTAATGCTGAATAGTCTAATTTTCTACTTAAGTTATTAATTGCTATCTTTTTTTTTGAGACAGGGTCTCTCTTTGTAGTTCAGGCTGGCTCTGAGCCCACTATGTAGCCTAGGCAAGCTTCGAACTCAGCAATCCTCCTGTCTCTGCCTCCTGAGTGCTGGGATTACAGGCGTGAGCCACCACGCCTGGCACTGTGGTATGTGGTGCTGACTGCTGGTGGGCGTGAGTCTCCACACCCAGCATTGTATATGGTTACCAGGGATTGAACTCAGGACCTTGCACTTGCAAGGCAGGCACCGGAACCACTGAGCTAATCCTCTGGCCCAACTGCTATCATTTTTATTTTATTTTATTATTATTATTATTATTATTATTATTATTATTATTATTATTTTTGCTTTTGAGACGGTCTCGCTTTGTAGTTCAGGCTGGCCCTGAGCTCACTATGGTGCCCAGGCAAGCCGCCACAAACTCAGCAATACTCCTGTCTCTGCCTCCCGAGTGCTGGGATTACAGGCGTGAGCCACCACGTCCGGCATTGTGGTATGCGGTATTTATTGTTGGTGGGCATGTCTCCACGCCCAGCATTATATGTGGTTACCGGGGATCGAACTCAGGACCTTGCGCTTGCGAGGCAGGCGCCAGAACCACTGAGCTAACCCTCCGGCCCTGCTATCATTTTTAAATGTTAGCTTAGTTTATTATATTGTCATCTGCCCTTTTCTCCACACAAACATACTTTTCTTGAATAGTTTAGAACCTATGACATTTTGCCCTAAGAACTTCATCATAAATGTCAAAAGTATAAGGAAATTCTCTGTTTATCTTACTTAGCTTTCAAACTGTGGCATAGCCAAATATCAGTCCATATTCATATTTTCCCAATTCACTTTACTGAAGGTATTACTTAGTTTACCTGCCATATTTAGATTTTGTGTTTTTTAAAGTTTCTTTTGATCTAAAATTGTTTTTTTTTTCCCTCTGGGATATTGAGTTTTTCAACAGTTTAGAACATATTATATTATATATATATGATTGTTATTGTTGTCCATTTTATTAAAATAATTCTTTTAATTTATATATCAAAGCATCTTAACTATCACATCAGTAAGATATATGTTGCTTAAACTTTAAAAAAAAAACACTAAAAGTGCCGGGTGTGGTGGCTCACGCCTGTAATCCCAGCACTCGGGAGGCAGAGACAGGAGGATTGCTGAGTTCAAGGCTTGCCTGGGCTACATAGTGAGCTCAGAGCCAGCCTGAACTACAAAGCAAGACCCTGTCTCAAAAAAAAAAAAAAACCCACTAAGTTCTCATTACACTAATACTTTGAGTTTTAAATCACTTCATATATATTTTGTAAAAATTGTTTTCTTTTTTCCATTAACTATATTTTTTATTAGATTATTTGGGGATTCCATTGGCTCTTAAGTTTTATCTTAATTATGAGTGTAGTTGCATGACCTTGCTATAAGCATTTTTTATACACATCTGTACATAAGCTGCCCTATAATAATAACAGTGTGAGAGCCTACAATTCTCTGGCATGGTCAAAACGACCTAAAGAATAATGTAGAATCACATAATGTGTTTCTTTAATGGTACTGGATGGCCAACTCAAAAGTCAACTTAACTCAAAGGGTTTCAGCAGTACATGAAGCTGGCTATCTTCTCAACAGTAAGTATAATATAATGATTTTTAATCCATAGTCAAGTGGCTGTCCTACAAAGAAGCTGATAGGTAGCCTAGGAAGAGAAAGCATCTCACTGCAGAAGTCTGTTTTACATGCAATATGGAGTTGTGTTTCTAATTTTTACAATGCCTACATTTGCCTTTTTGTAGTTTCTATTCATTTCCTTTGATATGTATTATTTGATTTTAGCCTCCGTAAAGCTTTGTGTTTCCCTATCTATCCCTTTGTCATTACCCACTGGAAAAATTCGATTTTGTAGAAAATAAGGAAGATTTTTTTTAATTGAATTCTTTATTGGTACAATTTATATACATCTCAAAATCACAAATAATATTTGGAAATTTGTACCAGTATATGCCACAAGTTAATTCTCATTTTTACCCATATCCCTACCCACTCCCCCCTCCTCCCCCCTTTATACATGCTCTTTTATTTTCTTTCTGTATCATATTTATTCCTTCCCCTCATCACATTCCCACACCAAGTTTCCTATAGAAATATTCCACTCTATAAAAGCTGTCCTACTTTCTA
>PVIC010051452.1:0-12484 GCA_004025085.1 Thryonomys swinderianus
CAAACACATTACATGCAAACATGGCCACCTCCCCACACATGCAACCATATAAACTGGCATACTTGTACAGATGCATGTGGTCGCATTCCCTCTTTTCTTGGCTTGCCACCTATGCCCAGCTCCCAAGAACCAGCCACTAGAGGACCTTGTGGTTCAAGCCGGGAAACTATGACTGGAGCTCTTTAAGACTTGATCCTTCAAGCTCTGTTTTTCTTGCTTATCTTTTTTTAGTGTACTGTCACTGTGACATTGCCATGTCTACTCTCCTCAGACTCATAATGTTTCCAAGAGTTCTTTTCTTTATAGAAATAGAGAAATGAGTGCCCCGCACATTATTCAGCTTCAACCTATAATTTTTGACTTTTAAAATGTTTTTCATGGAAGACTCATCATTTGTGGAAAGGAGCAAAAAAAAAAGTCATCAGCACATTTAGATTTTCCATACTAATTAGATGCTTATTCCCAGGAAAGAATTTGGGTTTTCAATCAATTCTCAGAAGTTCCTTGGTCTCCTGGATTAAACAACTCCTCTTCTCCCTGACCTGGCCCTCTTTTTGTTTTATTATGTAGATCTGACCTTTGGTTCACAAAGGTGTTGGCATTGAGAAGACATGAGGAAAACTTTGTCTGCTGCAAAATAGTGGAGTTCAAAGCTCTGCCATAGGACTCCCACCTCTGGGGCTGGCACACTCTTCTCTGGCTGCCCTGGGGTACTGATGTTCATAAATGCCATCACAAGTGAGCCTCAGAGACTCTTCTAGTCAGAATTTCCTAAGCCAAAGAATATCTCCAAGCAGAAGAGAAAGGTACATCAATCCCCAGTGGTATCCTGAGTAAGACCTGAGAGTGTCAGAATGTCTTAAGCTTCTGTTTCATATAATCTTCAGCACATTTTTAGCATGCAAATGGATCACCTTTTCTTCTCTATCTTTCTTTTCCTTTTTTTTTTTAAGGATTCAAGAGTGACAAAATAATTAGCATGCACTCAGCTCAGTAGGGCAATGATTTACTCTCCCACAAGGAGGTCAAAGTGCATGGCATTGCCTGCCAGAGACTTTCTTATACAGCGGGGATACGGTCTAGAATATCCTAATATATCAAGACTTTGGCTACCTATCCTGAGTTTTTGAAACTCTAATAGACACACCATTATGGGGAAATTACTTAATCTGCTTCAAGATTTGTCCCTGTTGTGTTCCATGTACCAGGTTAGAATGGAAAGCCTCAGCGAGGCCTCCCCAGGTCATGAGTCCAATTCGCACTGCAGGTATTTCATAGCATATTACAAAGTTTTGGACTGAGCCTTTAATCCACTGAATGACTAAATCCTAGCTTTGCACTGCTAGGCATGCAAAAACACTCTGCCAAATGAATCTGCTTTGCGTTGCCTTCAAAATGTTGTTGCAACCCAGCAAAGGGTAGGAATCTGAAACCCTCTACAGCTCACAGGGGTCCAGTTTATCAAGAGACAAAACAGAGTTTGTGTAAAGCAGGAAAAAGAACTATTGTGTTGGACTGATTTAAGACTAAATGTACCCTGCCCAAAAATAAATAAATAAATAAATAAATAAAGATTTTTCACCTGTCAGGCAGTCATTTTTACAGATGTATGATATGGGCACTGATTAGTGGAAATGCTCTTTTCTAGGTGAGTTATAATCCTTTGGTTCCTTGCTGTTAATCTTAGAGTTCCCCCTTTTGTGTGACTCACTTATGCCTGTGTAAATTTCTAGGGAAAAGGTCAAGAGATGCATTCATAGCAAAGATCTTTTGAAACCATCAAATGGGCTTACAGTGAAAAGAGGAAGACAATGACCAGCAAAAACAAAAACAAGACAAAACAAAAAACCAAAGAAACTTGGTCACAGTGTGGAGGTTGACAGTATATAAGCACCAAATTCCATTTTCATATAAGAAGCACATGTGATCTGGCACTCTCGACACCAGCACTGACATTTCTCTGAAATTCTTATGACTATGTCATCAACCCACATATTTTCAAAACAAATTGTCTCATGTTTGTTTGCTTTAAAAACAAGATGCCATTATCCTAGATGAAAATGAGACTTTATAGTAAAAATGTCAGCATGTAAACACACGAACAGGCAAAAAAACCTCAAATAAAAAACAGAATCTGAGGAGCCTTTGCTAGAGGCCTGGATATGAATGATTAAGTGTGGTTTCAAAAACTACAGCAAATATATTGAAAGTCTTCTCATAAGAATGTTGTGTGAATAAGGCCAGGATTTTTAAAGGCAATTCATTTTATGACTTTTCTGTTTTGAACTTGCAAAATTAGTGACAGCAACACAATCAAGGGCTATTGATATCTTGTAGCTGAAACGCATAAGCTGGCATCATTTCGCAACCTTGTTTTCCTTGGTTATGGGCAGAGTAAAAATAAAATGTATCTGGCAGTTGAGAAATGGCAGAGCATTCTCTGTAAATTGTATTATAGATTATTTACCAAATGAATTGTTTCTCTTTATTAAGATGTGAAGCAGCAGAACACAAGAAAGGCAATGCAGATGCGATGGAGAGCCGGGAGGAGACACCACCTCCACCCCAGTGTGCTTTGCAGTGGACTCCGCGGAGCTGTAATGTTGGTCATACTCCCGTGTCTATTTGGACAAAATCAGGGATACGCATCAAGAAGCTGCCCTTCTACTCTTCAGAAAATCAGAATTGAGAAGTGATCGAATTAAGATAAGGACACACAACCTCCTTTATCTTCCTTTTAAAAAATGTAGCTGAAATTTTTAAAACTGAAAAATCAGGTTATTGAATCCCATGTATTTGCTTAATGACAAATAGCAAATTATAAGCAATGAGTATATATTTCTTTTCTGTTTCAAACAATACATGGTCAAGCTCAACCACAAAAGAGAAACTTTCTGCAAGTCTGAAGGAGTGCGTAGAGCGTGGGACTGAGACACTCAGAAACTCAGACTCCAGACTGTTTCCTCTCAGGCATAGGTGAACGCAGTACCAGTTGTTTCATGCAAAATGCCTCCGCTCTTCCTGAAACATTCACTATGTCTGTGGCCTCATCCAGCTGGAATAGTCTAATCTGCATGACTCATAAAAGTTGTAACAGATTTAATTCAACTTGCCTGTCAAATTTTATTTTGGTTGTCTTTATAACTAATTTCTGAAAAGTCAGTGATTACAGTACATGTAGTGTTGGTTGGAGGCTTTTGGATGACCGTGAACTCAGGTGCTGCTACTTACAATCATGACTTAGATCAATGTCGCTGTCCTCATTTCCGCTCACTGCTGCCTCAGTGTGACTTCACTGCCTCTCCCTCAGAATACAGTGGACACACAGTCTCCTACACACCATCTTTCTGCTGTGACAAATGCTTGAATGTTCTTTGTATTGTCAGTAATACTTGAGAAATTGAGAAGGTTAAGAGCTGGCAAACAAGACCATTGTAATAGTCAGAACTGAAAAATAAAATAAACTAAGAAGTTTGAGGAAATGGAAAGAGAAAATAAAATATAGCCATTTCTCATTTAACGACCAGTTCTGCTCCTGCTCATTAAATGAATTTGTTGGTAAATGAGGAATTGTATATAGTATGTACATTACAATGTTCAGAACAAAGAAATGGTCAAAGGAAACTCCGATTGGATGACTTCGCTTTTATTTGCGTAACTCTTGCATTCAGTACTATAGTGTATAATAAAACATAAAACTACAGTATTATGCTATACAGTACAATCAGCAAAAATTACAGTCCTGTGTAACCACGCTGTACTGTACAAAAAACACTGAGGCTCTATAAACAAGATATACAGAACTATAGAAAAAATAGATGTAAATCTAAATAGCATGCCTCAGTCACAAGTTCAAGCAGTCGTTAAACAGGTATGTTGTTAAATGAGGAATATCTGTTCTACTGAAAAGAAATTTCTAAAGTTTTGCAGAGTGGGCTCTATAGAAAAGAAAATGGATTTAAAACAGAAGCAGGAAGTGTTGAAAAAAATACACATGGCAGAAATGGTAGAAAGACAATAAACATCCGTGGTTGAGTGTAACACATCCAGAGAGACAATTTCCACACAGGAGAGCATGAATTCTAATGCATCTCCTCTCGGGTCACCATTCCACATAGATAGTCCTCCCATATGTCCTCTACAGTAAAAGGAAATATGAGATTCTCTTCAAGTAGAGAATTATTAAACAGTCATTTGAATCCAGAGGACTAGAAAGCCATTCTAAGTCATATTTTTGCTTTTCTTAATTAAAAAACCTTTAACTCTCCCCTCGTCACTAGCAGGCTGAATTGGTTTGATCCGGAGAGGCAGTTATGCATAAGAGCAACCACTCTCTATTGAATTAGGGGATCTCTCATGCAACACATCTCACCAATTACAAGGTAGGGATGCAATTCTATGATTTATCATACATTATACTGTTAAGTAATATAACATTATAGATACAATTTGTACCTATCTCTCTGCAGATTAGAGAGGTGGCACATGAAGTGAGGATCATTAAACACAGAGTGAGGGCAAGGGCCAAGCTCTTCTCTTTAACAAGCTGCTCCAAGTACCACCTCTCTAATCCATGGAGAGAAAAGAATAAATTGCTCCAGAAGCTTATTCCATATCGCGTTCTTTGGGATTAGGATATTATTTAAACTAAAATACAAGGAAACATCATTTTGTGTTGGATATAGCTCGCCTGAATTTACAGCCTGGCAGTCATGGAGCAGGGAAACAAGTTTGGATTTATTGAGATAATTCCTCACACCGAAGATGATGAGATTCTTTACACATGTGTGAATACGGGGGAGAGTGTAGATGCACATCACAGTGGAGGGAGTAAATACACACCCAGCATCATGCAATGCATCTTGACATTCTGATTTAAATGAAGTGAAATTATTGAAATGACTCTGTGTGGTATTGTTTATGCACTGCTGTAGACCACTACTGTCTACTAAAAATATAATGCAAGCCATGTACGTATTTTGCATAGTAGCCCTACTTTTTAAAAGTTGAGATGATTTTAATATTTTGTTTAAATACATCCAAAACATCTCCATAATAAAATTATTGGAGACATTTTACAATGCACATCTCACTGCAAACTAGCCACATTTGAAGCATTCAAAGGCCACATAAAGCTGGTGGCTACAAGATGGAAAGTTCAGGAGAAGAAGTGTGTATTGTCTTTCTGGACTTTAGTCTCCATTTTGGCTTACTACTTTCTTTGGAAATGGGCACATTTTTAATCACTCCCCCAAAATTTGCAGAAGTGCTTATAGGTAGAAAATGGATCAAGTTGTTCTGTCACAGTGAGTATAAATTTCCATTCCACCAAGACTCAGGGTCCTGTTGATGGAAAGCTAAACTTCTGGACCTCATCTGCTCTGTCTGCATCTCCTAAGGTGTATACATGTCGACACAAATCTCAGATCAACAGACAATCCAGACTCATCTTTTCAGAACACCTTTCTTGTAATATTCTTTTCCCTGTAAGGCTTCTGCACTACCACTTCCAGCTGTGTTAAACTCAATTAGATTCCCTTTTGCCCTGACTATACCCTTTTAGAACAGAAAAATTGTATAATCCGCTTGAATGGCAGTAAAATGAGGTAGGCAAAGATATAAGGACAGCATTAGGCTGCTTCATAAACTCTGGCTTGTCATGGGACAAGTCATTGATTTCTATTGGCAATCTCATTGTAATGTCAGAATGTAACTTGAATTCATTCTTTGCTCTTCTCTGAGGTAAACAATGGGCCAAGGCATAGAAATGGACTAGAATGAAAATACAGTAATTACTCTCAGAAATAATTGGGTAACTTGACTTGTCTGGTATCCGAGAAAGCATAGGTTAGCTGGGTCCCACAGAACACCTGAACTAACTGCCCCCAAATTAGTATCTGCCTTTGGACTTTGGAAAAAGCAATTCACCTGTGACTTGAGCTAGAAATCTAGTGAAAGAAGTGATGAAAAAGAAGTTATTTGGGGAGAAGAAAAGACAAAAATTCATTTCCATATTATCCTTACTATTTCCATTAATTAAGACTAAGTGTCATGCATATATAAGAGTGCATATGCTATAAAAATCATGAGTTTGGGAGTCAGAAAGATTTATCTTAAAATTTTCTAAATCTAAGTTTTAAAAAATCCTGAATATTCTAACTAATATTTTAAATGTTTTCTGCCCTTTGTCATGTGATATTCGATGGGAACTGTAATATCATGAACATTAGTTTTCCCATCTATAGCAATGTTCCAATGATCTTTGCCCAGATGCAACGGTCTAAAACACATGCATGTTCCTGTGGTCATAGCACACTTAAGCCACACTTGCGTGAAAGGAGAATATGGTCCAGTGTTTGTTCAAAAATCAGGTATGTAGTAACAATGAATGACAGATAAGTTTATTTCTGGTTTTGATTTTGAATCATTTTACATAGCTCTGTATTACTACTCTAATATGACTGCCTTGTCAGTAAACACCCATTTTAGGAAACTACTTCATATATTTTAGAAATCAGTCTATTGAAAGTTGTCTTTGAATATATGTCCACCACTATGGCACAACACTTTGGGGAGAGGATAAGAGCAGATAGTGTCAGTATTCATATTTCAAGAGGAAAACCACAATTTTTTCTTTACATTCCCAAAGTCATTTGTTGTATTATAATCTGAAATCACACTAAAGTATGTCTCTCATTAGATGACAAAGCCAAGATTGTGGATACTTTTATTGTATTTCTAGAATTAGAAGGTAATTATTCTATAAAAATTAAGTATGTTGATTTGTATGCTATAGTAATTAAACCAGTAAACTTTTATAGAACAAGATATATCTCAGCATATGTAACATAATAATCCATAATCTTTAATAGAAACATAATATTTTGAGTATTTCCCATGTCCTGTGACATTGGTTCACCATTTCTAAACCCACTTTAGGTTCCTGATCAATTAAGGCTGCCCAATTTTACGTCACCACCACACTTTTGTCTCTTACTCAAATTGCTTCTGTTCGCTCATTTGTCGATTCATTCCATTTTAAGTAGTCCAGGTAGATGAGACCTATGCCTTTCTGGTAATATTTCTTTCTTGCCTGGAACTATTCCTCAACCCAATAGTTTTCAATATCCAATCATCTCTTTGCACATAAAATGATGTTGGTAGGTGAAAGAGCTCCTTTCAAAGATCTCGACAAATGAAAATACTGACAAATTTATAAGAATTCCTTGTTTAAACAAAGAAAAGAGAAGCTGAACATGGTGATTCGTGACTATAATCCCAGCACTCAGGAAGCAGAGGCAGGAGGATTGCCTTGAGTATGAGGCTAGCCTAGTTACATAGTGAATTCAGGGTCAGCCTGAACTACAAAGTGAGACCCTGTCTCAATAACAACAACAACAACAACACACAAATAAAGCAAAACACAGGAATGCTAAATTTAAATGAAAATGTGTTCCATAGTCTCATTCCTCAACTGTTATGTTCTATGTGAGCCAAACAAGGCTGAGATAGGAAAGATACATGGGCAATAAAGTGTTCCAACTGAAGGGAAATGCGAGAGAGCTAAACTAATAAGCACCATGGCATCAGAGAGGAAAGAAAATGACAAAGTTTAAGACCTGAAAAAAAATTCACTGGAAAACCTCAAATGGGAAAAGAAAACAATACAAAAAAAAAAAAAAACTTAAGAAAAAACCCTTACTTTTACATTCATTTTGGATAAAATGAAAAAGTTTGCTAAACAAATGACAAAAACATGCTAAATTCCTTTATTTGGACAGCAAGTAGATGAGAACTACTTTGAGCTCTGAAACCATTTATATGCTCTAGTTTGCTTAGCTTCTCTTAAGCTTAGTTTCTTCTTCTGTAAGACAGGGAAGAGCTTAAAGGGTTCTTTCGGGTCTGGGATGCCTTATTATAACAATAGTAATAATGAATCTGTGCACTGTCATTCGAGCCTTCTAACAATCCCTTATGCAAAAGAGTATTAGATCATTTTCTATATGAGATAATTGAGACCAGCACAGTCTGACCTGCTCAAGGCCAGACATGAGATTTCAACTCAGTTCTGTCCCTTCCTTTATTCTATCAATTCTGTCTCACTAGTCTATTATGTAATAAAAGCATTATCCAAAATCCAATTTTATGAAGAAAAATGGCTAATAATCAAAAAAATTTCCAATTCTCCTTTGACTAACACAAAAATAACAGAAATACCTTGGGTTGAAGATTTAGCTCAGTGGTTCTGGTGCCTGCCTCAAAGGCGCAAAGTTCTTGGTTTGATCCCCAGTAACCACATACAATAATACTGGGCATGACTCACGCCCACCAACAATCAGTACCACATACTACATACAGTGCTGGGCATGGCGGCTCACACATGTAGTCCTAATACCCAGGAGGCAGAGGCAGGAAGATTGCTGAGTTCAAGGTTTGCCTGGGCTACATAGTGAGCTCAGGGTCAGCCTGAACTACAAAGTGAAACACTGTCTCAAAAAGAAACAAAACACAAAAACAAAACAAAAAGAAAAACAGAAATACCTTAAAGTTGCCAATCTAGTCCCTTGTGACCCAGGAAACACCTCGGTCAGATCACCTTTTTCTCCAATATTGAATGAGGTTATCTTTCCTGATGGGGTTTTCTGTTGAGATAGATTTGCATGTAAACTTGATAATCATAGTACACTATTCAGACTTGAGTCATGTTTGAGGTTCCTAAACTACTATAATCATTAATATCTGATATAATATGTCTATGTGTAATTAAGCAAAGCAAAAATCCTTCCCAGACCTATCTCCTCATTCTCTTCCAAAGGCCACTAAAAGAGGAAAGAAGTCATGGCTCACAGTGTTGGGTTTCATCAATGCTTCCTCTTTTCTCCATCATTTACAATGCTCAGTCCCCAGCAGCCACTACACTGACTGAACAGTGGACAATCACAAATGGTGTGGCCACTGTGGCAATAAGCCACTGCCAAGGAGGAGTGCTAAACAATCCAAGGCAGGCAAGTCCACCACTAGACCTCAGCAGAGCTCCCAGAGGTAGGGAAGGGAAGCAAAACAAGCTGAAAGACTCCAGAAATTTCTAATTCTGATCCTTTCCTCGTCTTTACCTCCAACTTTAATCCACAGGTAACCATTTCTTGCCTAACTCTGGCTAGCAACAAGCTGGCTGGCATGACCTTACCTCTGTAGTGCCCCCATCCCATCCCTTTCCGCTGAAGGACCAGCTTTGTGAGGAGGATGGGACAGGGCACCTACTACAGCCCCCCTCCAGAGCTCCCTGGTGCTTCCTACCACATAGAAAAGAGCAGCATGGCTACTGGCAATGACAAGAAGCCTCGGGGAGAACAGGAAACAAAGGAGGGGGGAGTTAGTTCTGGAGGCCAAGATTTGGGTTAAAGTACTTCTCGGGTTGCTCTCAGCCTCTGACATGGGTCAGCGCACAGATTTCAGCCTGCAGCCCTAGCAGAGGACAGGAGCTCAGGAGAAGCTCTCCTGTCCTGAGCTCAGTCACCTCACAACATTCTCACAGCTCCTTCCAAATTGTCAGAGATCATATTAGTGCGGTTGTGAAGGTTTGACATAAGGATGAACAGAAGGGTTGTTACTGGCTAGTGAGCGGAGAGAAGTTTCCAGTCCAAAAGAGAAAAAAATTCCTCCCCTAATGAGTAAATGCAGAGTGGGGGGAGGAGAATGCTGTCTTGCCTCTAGCTCTCTCCCCGCCCCTCCCGTCTCCCCTCCCTTCTCTCCTGCTTCCCCCTCGTTAAAGGCACAAATCACAAGACAGAAAACAACAATATGACCCTTTGTTGAAGCTTTTTTCCTAAATATGAGGCTATAAAGGGCTCAGAGTCACGTCCACAGATGGCATTGTCCCTGTCTCCCAAGCTAAGGGTGCTCCCACAAGGTCAGCATCAACTATGCCAGCATTTGGGGGCACAGACAGATTTCAGTGTTAACCTTTGTTTTCAGCATCCCTTGTCCCCACCCACCTGCAGTCACTATTAAAACCTCCTAATGGAAATGAGATCAGTGGTGGACCGAGGAGTGGTGTGACAGGTAAAGCTTCAAGAATCAAGTGATCAGAGGGCTGGAGATTTAGCTCAATGGTTCTGGCACCTGCTCACAAGTGCAAAATCCTGAGTTCGATCCCCGGTAACCACATACAGTGTTGGGCATGGTGATTCATGACTGTAATCCCAGCACTCGGGAGGCAGAGACAGGAGGATTGCTGAGTTCGCGGCGGCTTGCCTGGGCACCATAGTGAGCTCAGGACCAGCCTGAACTACAAGGCGAGACCCTGTCTCAAAAAGCAAAAAAAAAAAAAAAAAAATCAAGTGATCAGAAAGACAGAGTGCGAGTGCGAGCCTCTCCAGATCCTGAGGGAGGCAGGGCTCAATGCGTGCAAGTGTGGGTGAGTCACCAAGAGGCCACATAACATGACCTTACTTGGAAAAGAAACGTTAATCTTTCCCAGAAAATAAATTAAACAAACACAGTGACCCTTTAGGTTTGATATCATTGCATTAATATAATAACAATAATAAAGCTGACACAGACTCACAACCTGTAATTTGTAAATTTAGCTTCATGTTTCATCTCTGTATAAAAGTTAAAGCGTCTGTTCCGCTACACAAATACAGATGTGATTTCTTTTTCTACCTCTAATTGGCCCCACCCTGCACTTGTGATTGGCTCTTTGCTCCCTCACTTTCTCAGACGCTTCCTTATTCCATATGGAATCCGAAACCTGGGCCGTCCTTCCTGGAGGGCCCTTGGACACCATTTAACCGGACTGGTGTGATGTGCTCGGCAGGAGGGAAGCGGTGGAGCAGAACGGGGACGATCCCAAATTGAGAACTGTTCTTCCAAATAATAGGAAGGGAGAAATTAGGCAAAGTGTCCTTCTCATCATCTCCCCCATCCCTGCTCAATTTTGCATAAAGAATTCCTGGGAAACCTGAAAGCTATTCTCTCTTTGCATTCCTACGACGACCCCTAACGAGGTCACCGTCCCTCCCAAGGGCTGAGAGCTCTGGCTGGAGCTGGCCGTTTCGGACTAGCCACAGGCAGCGGCGCGCTGCGGTGGAGGGTAAGGAAGGTCGTGCGCCGGCCAGGGGATTTTCTCATCCAGTAGCTGTGTGTTTTGGACCCAACCTGGCAATGTTAACATAAAAGCTTTCCGACAAACTACATGGTGTTTGCATATCTTATATACACCAAGGCGATAGACAAGCGTCTGGTGGAAAGAAAGGAAGCAAGAAAAATGAACTCAGCTATTAAGCAGCTATAAAATGTTTTGCTCTCTTCCCTATTTCACAAGCTTCCGCAGTATAAATAGTGGTCAAAAGTTCAGTGAACTGTCTTGTAGTGCGGATCTCCATTCAAATGGGGCTACTTTCCGAGAGTCTCCTGACACCATATCTAATTTCCAAAATGAATATGCTTTAATTTTCCTTCTTCATGCATTGTGCTTTTTCCTCATTTAAAACAGCAACAGCCTCTGGCAGTAAAGGACATCACATTTCTGTGCGAGATGAAGTTTTTTCCCTATATGCAGGGGAATGGCATGGGTCAGGAGAGAAAAAATATATGCAAAAAACAGCACACCCCACTGACCTCGGTATATTTTACATTACAATTTTGCCATTTTCAATATAGGTTCATTTTGCAATGGACCATATCAACCATATTTCAGGGGGTTTTTTTTTTTTAAAAGGAGACAGAGTGTTCGGGGAGGCATTGTCTGCATACAGTATGTCCTCGTACAATGTACTGATTGTCTGATTAGGGTGGAGTGTCACCTACAGAGAGCACTCACAGACACATACGTAGCTCCAGCACTCAATGCTGAACACATTTGCAAAATAGATACCACAAACGGATCCTGCCAATTAACGGGAGCATTAGGAGACTTCTTTAAGAATATAGCCAAGAACGGCTATTTTTAATGACATGAATGTTGTATTTAACATCTCTAAGCTCAGTTGGAAGCACCAATGCCCCACAGTCTCATTGAGAAAGCACTACAAGCAGAAACTGAGCACCTTAGTGATCTGGTTATAACTGATTATCTATAACTCTCTGACAAAGAAAGATACTTTTGAAATTGATATATCAATATATCTCTCTAGTTAAATAAATATAAACATTTTTGTATCTATTAAATGTCATATATTTAACATATTTCCTAGATATATAAATATATATATATATATATTTCACAAGATTCTAGGAGTGTGTGTGTGTGTGTATATATATATATATATATATATATATATATATATATATATATATATATATATATATATATATTCCTGAAAATATACAGCTGTTTAGATGGATAAATAGGTAGACAGATTCACGTCTCAAAAGAATCAATATGTTGCTTTACTAACTCAGATACCTTCTAAAACTAAGCAATTTGTAAGATGGAAGGTTTTTTTGTAAATAGAAAATATATATATATATATATATATAT
>PVIC010051453.1:0-12479 GCA_004025085.1 Thryonomys swinderianus
AAAAAAAAAAAAAAAAAAAAAAAAAAAAAAAAAAAAAAAAAAAAAAAAAAAAAAAAAAAAAAAAAAAAAAAAAAAAAAAAAAAAAAAAAAAAAAAACACAGAAAAGAATAGAGCTTTAAAAAGAGAATTACAGGCCAATCTCCCTAATTAACATATACACAAAAATCCTCAATGAGATACTGGCAAATAGAATGAACCAGATTAAGAAGGTCATACATCATGATCAAGTAGGATTCACCCCCAGGATACAGGGATGGTTCAACATATATAAGTCAATGAATGTAATACCTGACATAAACAGAACCAAAGACAAAATTCATATGATTATCTCAATAGATGCAGAAAAAGTGTTTGACAAAGTCCAATATCCATTCATGATAACAAAAGACTATAAGAAATTGAAATAGATATTCTTTATTTCAATCTGATAAGAGTCATCTTTGACCAAATGACCAACATCATACTGAGTGGACAAAAATTGAAATCTTTCACTCTAAAACCAGGAAGAAGGCAAGAACATCCACTATCATCACTCTTATTCAATAAAGTTCTGGAAACATTAGCCAGAGCAATTAGAGAAGAGAAAGAAATAAAAGGAATGACAGGAAAGGAAGAAGTATCATTATATGCAAATGACATGATACTCTACATAGGTCCAAGAAAACTCCACTGAAAGACTTCTAGATTTAATAAACTAATTCAGTAGTACAGCTGAATACAAAGTTAATACTCAAAATCAAAAGCATTCCTGTACACAAATAATAAACTCACTGAGATAAAAATTAGGGAAACAACACCTTTCACAGTAGCATCCCCCCCACAAACAAAAAAAGGAAGAAAGAAAAATACCTAGGAATCAGTCTAAGGAAGGAAATAAAAGCCTTTTGCACTGAAAATTACACTACTCTGAAAAATGAGACTGAAGATCTCAGAAAATGGAGAGATGTCCATTGGTCTTGGGTAAGGAGAACCAATATAATGAAAATAGCCCTACTTCCCAAAGTCTCATACAGATGTAATACAATCCTGATCAAAATACAAATAGCATATCTTACAGACTTAGAGAAAACAATCTCAAAATGCATCAGGAACTGGAAGAGAACTAGAATAGCAAAAGCAATTCTGGATAACAAAAGCAAGGCAGGATGCATCACAATTCCTAACTTTGCCAGCATGGTACTGGCAAAAAAAAAAAAAGGAAGAAGAAGAAGGGGAAGAAGGGGGAGGAGGGGAAGAAGAAGAAGAAGAAGAAGAAGAAGAAGAAGAAGAAGAAGAAGAAGAAGAAGAAGAAGAAGAAGAAGAAGAAGAAGAAGAAGAAGAAGAAGAAGAAGAAGAAGAAGAAGAAGAAGAAGAAGAAGAAGAAGAAGAAGAAGAAGAAGAAGAAGAAGAAGAAGAAGAAGAAGAGGAAGAAGACAAGGACAAAGAAGAAGAAGAGGAAGAGGAGGAATGAGAACAAGGGGAAGAAGAGGAAGAAGAAGAGGAAGAAAATGAAGAAGGGGAAGAGAAGAAGAAGCAGAGGAGGAGGAACAGGAGGGGAAGGAGAAGGAGAGGGAGAGGGAGAGGAGAGGGAGAAGGAGAAGAGGAAGAGGAAGAAGAAGAAGGAGGAGGAGGAGGAGGAGGAAAGAAAAATAGGCCCAAGGATCAATGAAACAGGTTAGAAGGTACAGAAATAATTCCAAACATACTCAGCCACCCTATGTTTGACAAAGGAGCCAAACATCTTCATGGGAAAACAGATAGCCTTTTTAATAAATGGTGCTGGGAAAACTGTCTTTCCACAAGTCAAAGTTTAAAATTTGACCTATATCTTAGTCTATGCACTAAGCTAAAATCAAAATTAATCAAACATTAAAATACAAACACTAAATCTCCAAGAAGACAGAATAGACAGAACTCTTGAAGACGCTGGTGTAGGCAGAGTTTACAAACAAAACTCTACTCAGGACAGGAAATATTACAAAGACACAACAACTGGGACCTCATCTTTGCACGCAAAAGAAACCATCAACAGAGTAGAGATGACCCACAGGGCGGGAAATTTTTTTTCAACTGTTCCTCAGAAAAAGGACTAATATCTAGAATATATAAAGAACTCAAAAGAAAAATCAGACTCTCCCTCAGAATTTAAAGACCCAGTCCCAAAATGGGCATCTGAAATAGACACTTCTCACATGATGAAGTGGAAATGCAAATAAATATATGAAACAGGGTTCAACTGCACTGATCATTAGCGAGATGCAAATAAAAACAACACTGAGATACTATCTCATCTTATAAAAATGGCAATTATCAAAAACTCAGAATATTGGAATAATGAATGCTCAGCCAATAATGAATACCTTCTCCACTCTTGGTGGGAATGCAGACTGGTACAAACATTGTGAAAATCAAGGTAGAGATTCCCGAAAAAAACTAAAACTGGAAGTTCCCTTCAATCCACCTATTCCCCTTCTTGGTATTTTCCCAAAAGAATTAAAAGCAGTGGGGCTGGGAATTTAGGTCAGTGGTTTCAGCATCTGCCTTGCAAGTACAAGGTCCTGGGTTCAATCCCTGGTAAGCACATACCACAATTGCCTGGCATGGTGACTCACACCTAGCATCAAACAGTACCCACACTACAATGCCGGGCGTGGTAGCTCTCGCTTGTAATCCCAGCATTCAGGAGGCAGAGGCAGGAGGATTTCTGAGTTTGAGTTTGCCTGGGCTACATTGTGAGCTCAGGGCCAGCCTGAACTACAAAATAAGACACTGTATCAAAAAATAATAATAATTAAAAGCATAATACAAGAGCAGTATATTCATACCCATGCTTATAGAGGCACAATTTGTAGTAGCTAAATCTTGGAAACTGCATGAATGCTCATCAGCCAATGAATGTATAAAGAAGATTTCAGGTTTTTCTATAATAGAATACTATTGTGACATAATGAAAGATGAAATTCAGACATTTATAGCTAAATGGTTGTCCCTGGAGACCATAGTCTTAAGTGAGATAAGTTAGATATACATGTATACATACTGCATTGTTTCTCTGGTGTGAAAAACCAAAAGTGTAAATAAAGACCAAAATGTATAATAGATATTGTGAATGGAAAGACAATGTTCAATTAGGAAGGAGACCAAGGGAGGGGGAATGGGCATAGGAAGGAAGGGACAAGAAAACTGAAAATAGAAGAAAAATGTAAACAAAGCTTTTGTAAATAAGGATGGGAAGAGGCATTGAAGGGGGTGGGGAAAAGGGAAAAAAGATGCATGATATAGCACGTACAGGCACAAATTCCTGTGTGTGTGTGTGTGTGTGTGTGTTTCTTTGCAGTAAAATTAGCAAAACAAAAACACAAAGTAAAAAAAAATAATCGCAAGAAGGAGAGCACAATCTGAAGCAGTGATGTAGAAAGCATATAAATCAAGTATGATAAAGACTGAAAATTATCCATTTGCTTTCACCAGTGGCAGATAATTTGTGTGTTGGGGTCATTTCAGTGAAGTTCTAGGGGTCAAATTCCACCAGCATGGGAGAGAAAACTAAATGGCAGGTGGAGAGGTGAAGACAATGTGTATGGACTACTTCTGAGACTAAGTTAGGGAATAAAAGGAGGAAGATGGAGCAGTAGGGGGAGGAAGAAGTGGAATTATGAGGAAATACTTTCAAATTTCACTCTAATAAAAATAATTGAGGTAGACACGTGTAGGCATATAGATAAGGATAAAGGAAACTAACTAAAATGGAGTCTGAGCTCCAGTAGAACAAAGTCTACAAGCAGCAGCAAAACGAAAAACTTTTAGAAAGACCACGAAGCTGTAGGTGTAGCTCTGTAGCACAACAATTGCCTAGTATTCACAAAGGACCTGAGTTTGATCCCCAGCCCTGAACAAGAAAAGCAGTGGAAATCTCACTAACAGGTAGATCACTTGGCAGCACTAGAATTACTGCCAGAGTATGTCCTTACCCTCCTTCTGCTTACAACACTGCACTTACCCACAGTGTTTCCTGTCTGAAGGCTTGTTCTTGGAATTCTACTCACCCCTTAGCTCATATTCCACCTTCTTAAGAAGTTTTCACCTATCAACCCCCAAGTGATCTCTTCCTTTTTTATAGCATTTTTATCTGAACTACCATTTTGACCATTACCTACCACTATACGAAACATCTTTTAATATTTTCATTAAATAGGTATTGCTAAGGAATTTGTCACATATGTGTCTTCTCTCCCTTGTCAGACTGTATTCCCCTCAAGACAGTTTCTACCTTAGAATTCCTTGAAGCCTCCAATGTGCCTCCAATGGCTGGCAGTGAGATCTCTTTGAATCTCGTGGACATAGGATTAAACAGTGGCAGCCTATTGTGAAGGAGGAGACGAGGACATGCCAAGACAGCCAGGTTGTCTTTAGTATATATTGAGTCATTTTCTCCTCTCGATCAGAAATAAGGAAATGAAGTCTTGAAAAGGCATAGTAAGTTTTTCTGAAGTGATAAGGTTAGTATGCAGCAGTGCTGGGATTTGAACCGAAGGCTCTTTCTCCTATGCCATTTTGTTTCCACTGTCTACAAAATCTATTCATGTGAAGCAACTGTGTCATAATAATGACAAAGAGATAATTCACACAAGTTTCAGCGACCTCTGCACCTCACAGCAAAATCCCCCTGTGTCTTACCTCCTGACAATCAGCTTGAGAGTTCGGAAGGAGCCTTTGATGAGGATGAGGGCCTCTTGGCGGGAGCCATACAATGGAGTGCCATTGATATTCACCAGCTCATCACCAGTTCTCATCTTCTGGGACAGAGCTGCCTTGCCTCCATCTTCAATCTATGTTGCAGAGAACAAAACAGAAAGCAGGTGATGAGAGGACTTCCCCGTAATTCTACTTCCTGGCTCCTCCCAACCTTGGAGCCACGTGTAGGACTAGGGATGGTTCCAGACAGCTCCTAGGAGCAGTTGAGGAGTTGATCACAGGCCATTATTTACTGAAGGCAAAGCTAGGACAAGCCCTCAAGGAAAGAGGCAACACAGAAATAATGCAATCCCTGCCTGGAGGACTGAACAGTCTATTCTGGGAGATGAGCACTTTTAACAACTGGAAAATGTCACTTGGAAGGAACCTCACAGGACGGCTAAAAAAATGTGCACAAAAATTAGAGCCAGAAGATATAGGCTCCAGCAAAAGCTGGCAAATCCTTTCCTGTCTTTGGACAGGCTTTGAAGTCTGATTAAAACTTTGCTCTGTTACTTTCTAGCTGTGTGATCCCGAGCAAGTTACCTAACACCTTTGTGTCTCAACTGACTCGCTCAGGAAAGATAGATAGCAAGAAAACCTACCTACCACAGTACATGACATATTTCGGAGTGGTCATTCCTTTATACTGATAAGCTCTGTTTATTATAACAAGGTACTATACTCTGAAGACCTTTGCTTTTGGGAGCGAACTCATTCTGTGAGTAGCACTGTAAATTTCCAAAGATCTGAAGTTAGTACAAAGTAGGTCCTCGAGGATCTGTATCTCTTCAGCAAGTGCCGAGAGTGGTGGTGGTGAGCCCAATGGCATGTGTGCCACGGCAGACTGCTTGCATTATTGAAAGCTCCAAAAACTTCACTCTCCATGGCCTAGAAACATGCTTCCAGTGTTTAGCATGGAGTAGGCATTCAGCAAAAGCTGGCATTATGGGTGTTCACTGTTCCATCACAGCCTACATATTTCCTTTGGCTATGGCAATTCAGATAAGAAGGTTGTCAAACTGGGAGGCACTGAAAGCAAAGGCAGAATTAATAGCAACTGAGCCAGACAAAACCAAAGTAAAGTAGAATAACCCCAAATGTCATTACTTGTGGTTAATTTTATACATAACATTCCTTTTACCACAAAGGTGAGTGATTAGATTCATCTATTAAAATACCAATTTCATCCAGGGTGATAGAAGTCATCTCATCTATCCACTAACTCATTCTCAACTATTTGGTGAATTTTTATTATACAATGACAACATACAATGTGGTAGAAGTACAAACGTGTACAAAGGTCATAGCTCTCAATCTCAGAGGAGAGTTGTTCTCTGAAGTTTATATGTCCACTGAAATGGTTAGGTGAGAAAAGGTCGGACTAGTCACGAAGGAATTTTTTGGAAGGAATGGACAGGGTAGGTAAGGATGATTAAATCCTACTGTCCTCAGGCAAAAGCAGATTCTAAAGGGGCAACTCGGGGCTGGTCTTTGCTGAAGGCATGCATATGCTTACTTCTACTCTTATTCTAATCTAGCTTTCATTTTTTGTATGTTTGTTTCCTTGTTTTGTTTTAGGTGTAGTACTAAGAATTGAACTGGGGCATGCCCTATAAGCTATATCCCCAGCACCTTTAATTTTTTTTTTTTTTTTTTTTTACATTTTGAGACAGGTTTCAGCCTCCTTGAGTACCTGGTATTACAGGTATGTGCCTCCACATCTGTCTTTTTTAGTCTTTTTTAGCACCCCCCAATCTATCCCCACACTGTGGAAGTTAGAATGCTGAAGTGCAATTTGGCAAATAAAACTTCCTGAGTTGGGGCCAGAGATTTAGCTCAGTGGTTCCAGCGCCTGAGTTCGATCCCCAGTAACCACATACAACAATACCAGGTGTGGTGACTCACGCCCACCAGCAATCAACACCACACACCACAACGTGGGGCATGGTGGCTCATGCTTGTAGTCCCAGCACTCGGGAGGCAGGAGGATTGGTGTTTTTGAGGCTTGCTTGCCTGGGCTACACAGTGAGCTCAGGACCAGCCTGAAGTACAAAGTGAGACCCTGTCAAGAAAGGAAAGAAGGAAGAAAGGAAGAAAGGGAGGAAGGGAGGAAGGAGAGGGAGAGAGGGAGGGAGGAAAGGAGGGAGGGAGGAAGGGAGGGAGGGAGGAAAGAAGGAAGGGAGGGAGGGAGGAAAGAAGGAAGGGAGGGAGGGAGGAAGGGAGGGAGGAAGGAAGGAAGGAAGGAAGGAAGGAAGGAAGGGAGAGAGGAAGGAAGAGAAGAAAACTTCCTGAGTGCTGAAAAAAGTGTTAATGTTAATTCAGGATTTTGAAAACGACCAGGATCTTATAAAAATCAACCAAATAAATTTATCTTCTGTGTTAAATCGCAAACTCAGTAAATACATTGTTGCTAACCCAAAACATTGTGTGTGTTTACCTCTTCATTCTGGTACTGGGGCCACCACTCAAGACAAAACAAGTCAATATTGGTAAAGGAAGAACAACTCTCAGCGAATTAATTAAGATAACATTTGTATTTCCATTGTAATTATAATTATTTCTTAGACTTGACTGCTGCTTAAAGAGACAAAAAAAGGAAAGTAAGGCAAAATCTGGTACTTGAATTTCAGAAGTTCTAATTGAATGACTCATTCTTTTGGCATTCACGGAAGGCCCTTAGCATTAGGTAGAATTTTCATCGTGGATCAGCCATTTGAAAAGGCTTCCCCAGGCTATCAAAGGCCAGTAAGCAGTAGTCTAACTCATGAATGCTAATATATTTTCCCTATTGATGTAGATTAGTTTTAATTCAATCTAGTACTTTTATTTGTCCAACTCAATTATCCATATTACTAGTACCCACAGTGAAGTCTCCTTATTAATATGTATTGATACTAAGTACCACATCTGGCTTCTTATCCACAGAGTTACAACATCAACATCTCTGTGTATTCTAAGCCAGAAGATGAAAGAGGAAAATCTTTGAAACTAAAATGCTTAATTATCACTGCAGCAAAGCTCAGGCCTTTTATCTTCTCTGTCGTATTTTGCCTGTCACTGAGGCCTCTTTAGAGGCTCTATTCTTGAACTACAGCTTCAGGCTGACAGTGCTCTTTCTTCTGTTCCACGACCTACCCTTCTCAGTCACTGGCAGTGTCTTCCGCATGACGGTTCAGTTGAGCGCAATAATACCATTTTCATACAAATGCGAGGCTGCTCAGACAAGAAATCAGCACATTTTGAGCCCAGTATACTCCTAGCATCCAAATGGATCAGGTCCAGAAACCAGGTGAAGGGCCCCTGGACTTCTCTATACTAGCTCTTTTCCATACCTCGGCCGTTTACTGAGCTGTACGACTGAGTCCTTACTCCTCCAGACGCTTTGGTCCTTTTTTTATGATTGCTTATTAGTCTGTCTCCTCTGTGCTCTGCCTCTTGATTCCTGAGATCCACCATGTGTTGCATTAATTGTTTGGCTTTCTGACAGTCAGTGCTCCAAGGTCTGTTGCTCAACAACACATTTGTTTATATGGATGACAAGACGTATATTCAGATTCCTACCGCCCCCCCCCCGAAAACAAAAACAAACAGAAAGGAAGAAAAACAAGAGGAAAAAAGAAAAAAATGGGAGAGAGGGAAAAGAGTATCTACATTTCTCTTCTTCTATGGAAAGACTCTTTTTTTTCCTTTTCTATCACCATTCTTATAACCTGGCTGAGGCCCAGGGAAGGTGTGAATCAACAGACTTGCTGAAGTTAACAGGCACTGTTCTGTAATAGCCGAAGATGCTGTCCACTCAGTAAAGTGTCCCAGCTCTTCCTGCATCAAACGTCCAGGGTAGCTCTCGTGTTTCATTTGGGGTGTTGTGAATTCTCACATTAAACCCCGATGCCTTCGACTGTCCATATAATAAACACACTAACAAAACTCAGTGTAAGGGGCCAGAAACTTAGCTCAGTGGTCCCAGCACCTGCCTCACAAGCGCAAAGTCCTGAGTTCAGTCCTGGTAACCACATACAATGCTGGGCGTGGTGACTCACGCCCACCAGCAATCAATACCACATACCACAGTGCCAGGCGTGGTGGCTCACGCCTGTAATACCAACACTCGGGAGACTGAGACAGGAGGATTGCTGAGTCCCAAGCTTGCCTGGGCTACATAGTAAGCTCAGGGCCAGCCTGAACTACAAAGTGAGACCCTGTCTCAAAAAAAAAAAAAAAAAAAAAAAAAAAAAAAAAAAAAAAAAAAAAAAAAAAAAAAAAAAAAAAAAAAAAAAAAAAAAAAAAAAAAAAAAAAAAAAAAAAAAAAAAACTCAGTGTGATGGCTTAATTGACTATGTCATTTTGGATGACCCAAGTGATAGCTAGGCTACCAGTGAGTGGCCTGAGTCACTAAAAATGTATTGAATAGAGGTCATACCACTGAAAACTGGATAGTTTCTGGAAATCTGGGAGATGCTGATTGACCACAGAAAAGTCCTTTTTCCTCCCACAGCCTCTCTTATCCTTGCTGGTAAAATGTGGGGGCCCACCTTGATGATCGCCTTGCGATCTGACAGCTTTGGGTCTTTGCAGTACTGACATTCAGTGACCTGTAAACAGTTAGCAAAGTCATGTATTATCCTTCTGCTGACAAAGATAATCTCAGCTTTTCTCTCTGTTTTACTTTGTCTTCACCAGGGCTTCACTCTTTTAAAACTAATTAACATCCACTTCACAATTCTTTATTTTTTTCAGAGTGGTTCAACAAGAATGGAACACTTAATAAGTCGGGACAATGAGACAAAAAGACTTCTAGAGTCCCAGTTTGTGTGAATGAGTTGGTGATTTGGAAATGTTTGATGAGTCGTCAGTGAAGCATAAAGTATTCAGATAGCTGTCCATGGACTGACAAGTTGGTCCCTTGAGAGTAAAGGGAAAGAAAAAGGGGAGTAGCAGCACTTCCTAGCTTTCCAGCAGCTTTTATTTAGTCAGATGCAAGCAGATACTCGCTTGTGTCTTCTGAGTAAATTTAGGAGATATACAGATGTGAAGGAAAGAAGTATTAGAGTAAGATTTATTTTTTAAAAATCCATTCAGTAGAAGAAATACTAGCTGCAGCAATAACCAACAAATATTGTCTGTTACCAAAGTGTAAGAGCAGCATTAAAGATTAATGAAATGACTGTGAATACCTCCACATTCTACAAGAAATTTATTAAAGAACTTAGGCATTGGCTGAAACTTTCTCCATCAATTCTCAGACCTTCAGGCCAAATTTCCAGACCATACTCCTACTTCTACCAGCTTATCTTCAGTGCAACAAGGCAAGTAACATAATTGTTCATTGATTTTTTTTTTGCAAGTAGAAGTCCTCATAGACATATAGATATGGATAGATACAGATATATACTTGCCTTTTTAGCATCTTTGAAATATGTTTAAGGTTTTTATAATGTTTTAATAATACAGACACGTTTCATTAAATTGACGTTTTCTGGAAATCAATAGAAAATGTAGAGCTGGAGATAAGCTGGCTTTGGAAATTTTAACCATTAGGAAGCAGGATCTTCAAAGACTGGATGAAGTCTGTGCTCTTTCTGAAACTTAGTGTGAAGTCTTGTGTGAGTCACAGATTGAGAGCTGTCTGTTTCTGATCTGCCCTCTCTGCCCTTCTGGTATCTCTTAGAATCTCTGCATGTTGTAAGAGATCAGCCAAGGTGCCCTGAACAGGGGAGAGATAGGGGCTTTTCAACCTCTACAACCTCTCTGCCATGCCTTTCAACACTACGGTCCCCAGTGGAAGACACTGGCTGCTAACTTGTCTATCTCAGCAATTCTATCCCTTAAAAATCCCTTTCAAACTCCAAAAGGAGCCTAGGTTTAAAAAATACATCCAAGAAAATCTGCTGCTCCTAATTTCATCCCCCCTACTCTACTGCAGCTTACCAAAAGGCATAAGGTAAAAAAAAAAAAAAACCTTATCTCTTAAATAAATGACAATTCAAAACCACTACAAGTTACAAAGGTGTAAGTAGGCCTGGTTGACAGCAGTAATACATGTATGTAGCTATGGTCAGGAGATGAATATGAAGAGAGAAGCCATTCTTCCCATCTACCATCTAAAAAGTAGTTGCCTAGATTACAGAGGGAGTGGAAGGCTCTGTGGATCAGGCCTATGGACTCCTCTGACCTTGAGCTGATGGGACTCTGCTGTGCCTCCACAGCAGGCCCTATTGCTCCTCCTCCTCAGCTCTAGTTTACTAATCCTCACAACAAAGCCCCTCAAAGCTCTAAATCATTAAATTTTCCTGGGGAGTAGACCGAGCCAAATTCTAAGCAACTTTGCCAAAAACTCAGGCAGAGCCAAGCTCAGGTCTGGGAATTTGGTGATGAGGACAGGGGAAGGGGATCGAAAGCACTGTCTCTATTTCAGCTACCAAAGGGAAGTTTGTCTTTGCTCCTACCAAGTCAGAAGTCCTGCTGTCTTGGTAAGCCAGCCAGGGAAGGGGAGACAGACATGGCTGGATGAGAGAAAATTCATGGTTTCTTACATTATTAGTTGATTTCCTCACTGGGGTCTTGTTTATATTTTGTCATCTGTAACCTTCTGTTTATGCTGCAGTTTTTTGCTGAGATTACTTTTATCAGTATTTATTGCAAATGGTAGTATTTGGTGGTTTAGAACAATAGTGTCCAGAGAGAGGTAATACACTTCAGGGTGTGAACAGGATGATTTACTAGAACTTTTGTTTATATTTCTATTTATCTAAAGGAAATAAAAACTTTATTAATATTAACTATTATTATAAATTATATCTTCATAAATAAAATTGCATATATTGGAGACATGTGCTAAAAACACATAAACATTTCCTACGAAAAAAAAGGCTTAAGCTCTTAATGTGTCCACTTCAAGTGAACATAGATTTCTTTGGCAGGATATAAAAAGCAGAAACTATGAAAGGAAAATGTGATATAGGAGAACTCATCAAAGAAAATAATATTCATCAAAGGTGTCACCAAAACAGTAAAAATGTAAGCTGCGGAATAGAAAAAAAATCAATCATAAATACATCTGACAATGATATCCAGAAAATGAAATGAACTCCAAATCAGTAAGAAATAGACAAATATTCAATTAATAGTTGGCAACAGACTTGCATAAGCACTCCACCGAAGAAGATAGCCAAATGCATATGAAAAGGAAAGCAGTCAAATTTTTCATCAGAGAAATACAATTTTAAATCACTGTAAAATATCACTACATATCTGAGTAAATTTAAAAAGCCTGAAAATACTACCTATTGGCAAACATATAAAGCTATCTGAACTCTACATTACTGGCAGGAATGTATCATTCTACAACTATTCTAGAAATCTGTAAACTTACTTAATCCCAGATCCAGAAATTCAACACACTGAGGCATTGAAGAAAAAGAACTGCATGCACCCATAAAAATAAGAGTGACCAGTTGATCGATCCATTTAGGTGCAAATGGAGACATCTGGAGGATATACTAATAAGTGAAATCAATAGATCACAGATAGACAATTTCCGGATCTTCTCTTTGGCATGAACACTTGTAGATGCAAATGAGTTCTAGAAAGTAGGACAGCTTTTATAGAGTGGAATATTTCTATAGGAAACTTGGTGTGGGAATATGATGAGGGGAAGGAATAAATATGATACAGAAAGAAAATAAAAGAGCATGTATAAAGGGGGGAGGAGGGGGGAGTGGGTAGGGATATGGGTAAAAATGAGAATTAACTTGTGGCATATA
>PVIC010051454.1:0-12474 GCA_004025085.1 Thryonomys swinderianus
AAGGCTAAAAATATGTGGTATTTATGCACAATGGAGTGCTGTGCTGCTATTCAAGATAAATTTGAGTTATTTGTAGGAAAATGGATGCACTTTAAGACCATTATGTTAAGTAACAGATCAAACATGCAAACTTAAATATTACACAGTCTCTTTTATGAGAAATGCAAAGTATAAATAAATTAAAGGGCAAAATTAAAAAATTAATAATAGGAGACATGGTGACAGATCTTTTGCAAATTGGAGGAGAACCAAGAGATCAGGGGTGAGGGAGGGAAAGATTGGGAAGGGGTTGTAAAAAGAATTAAATTAAGATGTGCTATGTATAAGTAGCAACTCCCAATTAGTAAACATTATATATGACCACCATGTACTGATAAAAGTTAAAACCTTTTGGTTTTGACAGTTTCAATTCATTTGCATTGTCATACACAATTCAGAAACATTTGTCAGTATCTTAAAAAAATTCACTGAGGTATAATATCAAAGGCTGTATAGGAAAAAACAAGTAATAGAATATAGGAAGCTGTACAAGGGATTTATTACAGAAGCTGATTTACCTGACTACAAGGGTCTAGAACTCTCATGACACTGCAGTCAGACGGAGAACTGAGAGTGTGATATCTTACTCGCTCTACTGTTCATAGCTTGAGAACCCGGCAGGCAGGAGGTGTGAGAGATGAGGATTAATGTAAACCCTGAAATCTGAAGCCCTCCAAAGCAGGAACCCCAGTATTAGGACAGAAAATGCTCAAGGAGAAAAAGTTGGCCTCTCCTCTGTCTGTTCTATTTCGCTCCTCAGTGGACTGGATGGTGCCTGTGTGATCATTAGTGAAGGGGGAACCTCACTTTACCAGATAAACAGATTCAAACCCTACTCTTCTCCAAAAACACTTTCACAGACATACCTAGAAATTATGGCTTCTCAGCCACCTGAGCATCCCTTAACCTGGACAAGGTGATGCACAAATTAACAAGTATTAATCGGCTGCATTATGTTGAATTTGTAGACTTACAGAAGTTTGACATTTAATAATACTGAATCTTTTAATCTATAAACATGGCATAGCATGAAAGGAAATTTTTGGCTTCTATTTTGTTCACTGTGCTTTATTTCTAGTACAGAGCTCTTACATTTCTTGTTGAGTTTACTATGGAATATTTTATATTTATCTGCACTATTATATATATATAAAGTCTTTCAAATTCAGTTTTCCCCTTTTGCAGTTAGCACATACAAGCACTGACTTCTGCATATTAATCTTTTATCTTATAAACTTTCACAGCTATTATTACTATACAGTAATAAGTACTTTGCCTACTTTTAGTGCCTTTGATATGAAATGTATACTAAATACCAATGTGTACTATGAAATGTTAATTGTCATTTACTTCTTAGATTCTTGTGATTATAACTATAATGGACATTGTTTCATACACCTTTGGATTTTCTATATAAACAATCTCACCATCCACAAATAGAGAAAGTTTTATTCTTGTTTCATGGTATTTTTTGCCTTATGATTTTACTGCAATGGCTAGAAATTTCAATATAATGTTGAATTGATCTGATAGCAAAAGGCACTCCATGCCTTGTTCTTCATCTTAGGGAAGAAGAATTCATCATTTCCACATAAAATATATTAGCTGTAGGGTTTTTTTGCAGGCAAATGTTTTTTTATCAGATTGAAAAAGTTTCCTAGTATTGCCAGTTCTGAGAATATTTATTATGAATGAATATCATATCTTGACAAGTACTTTTTTGTATCTATTAAAATGATCACATATTTTCTCACTTTTATTCTATTAAGAAGATGGATTAAATTGATTCTTTTCTGTCTGTTGAATCATCTGGCCTTATATTCTTGAAATAAATCTTGCCAAATTAGGATGCAATATTCTCTTATGTATTATACAAAAAGTTTGATGTGCTAATATTTTCTTGAGGACTTCTTATGTACTTGTTTATAGTTATTGTTGTCATTTGTGTTTGTCAGGTTTTTTTTGAGAGAGAGAGAGGGTTTTGCTTTGTAGTTCAGGCTGCCCCTAAGCTCACTATGTAGCCCAGGCAAGCCTCAAACTCAGCATTCCTCCTGCCTCTGCCTCCCAAATACTGGATAACAGGCATGAGCCACAACGCTGGCATATTTGTCAGGCTTTGATATTAAAGTTCTGTTAGTTTATCAAACTATGCCATAACAACTTTCTTTTTTATTTTCTGAAAGAAATTTTGTATAAGTTTGTATTATTTTTCTTCAAGTATTTTATAAAATGTTTAAATGAAATAATATGCATGTGAACATTTCTTGGTTGGAAGTTTTTTGGTTTTTTTTTTTTTTTTTTTTTTTTTTTTTTTTTTTTTTTTTTTTTTTTTTTTTTTTTTTTTTTTTTTTTTTTTTGAGACAGGGTCTCGCTTTGTAGTTCAGGCTGCCCCTGAGCTCACTATGTAGCCCAGGCAAGCCGCCGTGAACTCAGCAATCCTCCTGTCTCTGCCTCCTGAGTGCTGGGATTACAGGCGTGAGCCACCACGCTCGGCACTGTGGTATATGGTATAGATTGCTGGTGGGCGTGAGTCACCACGCCCAGCATTGTATATGGTTACCGGGATCAAACTCAGGACCTTGCGTTTGCGAGGCAGGAGCTAGAACCACTGAGCTAAATCTCCAGCCCTGTTGGAAGTTTTTAACAATAAATCCAACTTAGTCAATTAATGGAAAGCTACTCATATTTTTTTTCTTTTTTACTAATATTTTCTGTCTCATCTTGTTGACTTTGGTAAGTTACATTTTTCAAGGAATTTGTTCCTTGTAAGGAATGTAATCCTTCTAAGCAGTTAAATTTGTTAGTGAAAAGTCTTCATTTAAAAAATCTTAATGATCTGCAGTGATAATTCTATATTTATTTTTGAATTTGTGTTTTGTTATTTCTCTTTATTTTCCTCACTTTAGAATTTTGTCAATTTTGTGAATTTTTTATTCAAAAACAAGCTTTTGGTTTGAAAAACTTTCTTGTTTCTGTTTCTTATTTTACTGACCTAAAAATCATAGACGGGGGCAGAGATTTAGCTTAGTGGGTCCAGCACCTGCCTAGCATGTGCAAGGTCCCTGGTTTGATCCCTGGTAACTACATACCACAATGCCAGGCATGGTGGCTCATGCCTGTAAGCCCAGTACTCAGAGGCAGAAGCAGGAGGATTGCTGATTTCGAGGTTTGCCTGGGCTACATCGTGAGTTCAGGGTCAGTCTGAACTACAAAGCCAGACCCTCTCTCTCAAAAAAAAAATCATAGTTTGGGGCCGGAGGGTTAGCTCAGTGGTTCTGGCGCCTGCCTCGCAAGCTCAAGGTCGAGTACAATCCCCGGTAACCACATACAATGCTGGGCGTGGAGACTCACGCCCACCAGCCATCAATACCACATACCACAGTGCCAGGCGTGGTGGCTCATGCCTGTAATCCCAGCACTCGGGAGGCAGAGACAGGAGGATTGCTGAGTTCGCGGCAGCTTGCCTGGGCTACATAGTGAGCTCAGAGCCAGGCTGAACTACAAAGCGAGACCCTGTCTCAAAAAAAAAAAAATTAAAGTCTATCTTTAGAACAGCTTTAGGTAAATAGCAAAATTGAAAAGAAGGTACAAAGACTTCCCATTAGCTAGCTCTTTGTCCCTTAGTTATCAATATTCTCTATCAAATGGTGTATTTGTTACAGCTCAGGAACGTATGTTGAGAAAGCATTATCAGTCAAAATACATTTATATTAGTTTATTCTATGGGTTTGGAATTACACATAACCTTCATTATAGTACCACACATAGTTTCACTGTCCAATAAAGCTCCTTTCAGTCTTCATATGCAAGTGTAGTTCATGGGTCAGCCTGATATGTGAGAATATTTTATAACACTGCTTAAAGCTCCTTTTCCTTGGCTTCCTTTTCTGCAAAGATGTCTTTCTCACCTTCTAGCCTCTGGGAATGCTCTGGTTCTTTAAGCTAGAAAAGACAGTGGTTTTCTTATAGACATTCTGTACCATGTCACATCAATGGGCTTCCTTTAGGCTAATTCTTTTAAAACAGAAGATAAATGCATTTATACTTTTTTCCCAAACATTGACTCTGCTCTGTCTGTCCACTACTGTCCATTTTTCAGAGCCTTTAGGTTAACTTTATTCCTCAGTAATTTGTCTGTATTTGTGTATGTTCATATGTAGGGGTTTTAGGAGTTCCACTACCATTTTAGAAGAATATAGCCCAAATTTTTTTCTTTTAAAATGAGCAAATAATCCTAGAAATAATTTACAGATGTGTGATAGAGAAAAGAATAAGATAACTTATGTCATAATCGTATGAATAGTGGGTGATTCCTTAGTAAAGAGGTTAAAAATGTCAAGGGGAAAGAGGAAAGAAGAATACTTCTTGAAGGGTGACAAGTTGGTATTAGTCCTACTGATGCCATTTTATTTCCATGCCCTAGACATATAATTACTTAGAGATTAACTTTCCAATTTCTTTCAGGTGAAACAAACAAACAAAAACAACAAGACATAGAAGATGTTGTCAATGCCTTACCCAAATTCCAAAAGCCAATACCTGTCTTTATTTGCTCCACCCATATGTCCAGAAAACAGAGAGATGACTTACTAATGCCTCTGAGGGTATCAGTAAAGTAAAGGCCTCCATGGGGGATGCGAGCCTGTACCTCATGCACGGCTTGGGCAAGTCAGTGCCGAGGAATCTGTGCTAGGACATTTTGCAGCCCATCAATTATAAAACACTGACCTTTTGTAACTAACTAATGTGTCTGTAAAATGCAGTAAGAATTCATTTGTGTATCATGTCAATGGCAGGTTTCTAGAAGTGTTTATAAATGCTTGGACTCAATATCTGGCTTTATCACATTGTTACCAGGTAACAAATAGTTCATACACTGGTAGCAGTGGTAGTAGCTGCCCACTGTAATTGGCTCCATAACACTCTTTATTTGCTTTATCTCCTTCTCTATCTCATTTTTCTTCTTCCCTACTGGTATTTTCTGTGATTACTATAAAAAAACTTGCTTTCAAATATGTGCCTCTGGTCTTCTTCTACGAGAATTTTACCTGAGATATGAAAAACCAGTTAAAGCGTCAACTTTAACTCTAAGAGGAGGGTTCAGTACTGGGTTCGTACTTTAGATGTTTTGTAGTGAATTTAAGTTATGAGTTATGGGTTCTCAGCCTGGAAACCCCTATGTTTCAGTTCAGGAATCCCCTATGTTTTAGTTCAGGAGCGTTAAAGGCAAGACGAACCAAAAACTTGTACTTAAACAAATGTTCACTTTTATTCAATGAAAGGGAAGCTCAAAAACTTTAGATGTTAAGCCACTGACTAGAACCACTGAATGTGAAAGAAAACAAACATGAGTCAGATCCATCATTTCATTATAAAGTGGAGGAAGATCTTAGAATCTTGATTATATGCTTCTCCATCCATCTGATGAAAGGATCCCACATTCTTTGTGAGTCATATGATTCGATAATTTCTTTCATATTATCACAACCATCAAAACAATAACTATTTTTCTTTGGCTTAATAGTGACTTATAATTGGACATGAAATGTTTCTACATCAGTTAAAATAAACATTGTTTGTGTGTCCCAAGATGCCCTTTCTTATCCTGTACTTAACTGTGATTCTTCAGTTTGAAAAAGAATGAGCTCGTGGTCAGGAGTAAAAACATAATCTAGTTTGGGTTGGGATTTTTCAAAGAAGAGTTCCTAGAATGTGTTTTGGTTCAGAAAATCTTTTTTTAATAATTGTATTATATAGAAAAATTCTGTAAGAGTTTCACATCATGTAATGAAAAGTATATGGCTTTTGAGTTTTAACTCTGACTTCTCCGACTTGAATTTTGATTTTTTGAGTTACTAAGTAAGTTTCTGTAGTGGATATAAGACTTTTATCTATTGTTTAACATTAATAGAATTTAAATTAGATAATGATATATTTGAAAATATCTAATTATCGGGAAGACAAAGAAATAAAGAATTTTTGTGGTGCTTCTAATGATTATTCTAATTCCAGGATTGAAATCCTAGCTTCATTTTCAGGTAATACTTAATTTCCTTTATTGTCCCAAAATGATAGTGGCCATGTCCTGTTATTTCTACATAACTACCAGTGAAGGATGTACCTTGCCAATAGGTAAGAGCACCATCCAGCTGTTTCTGTTCAAGATGATAAGGGTGTGGCTAACAGGGCTCTGCTGAGCATTGCCTAGTTTCTGCAGTGTCTTGAGTTCCATGATGGCCATGCTGCTCTTTTTATTCTGATCTCTTCTGCAAGAAAGAGGGCTTGAAGCCTTCAGATAGTCATTACTCATGAACATGAGGAGCTGGACCGATAGCCTGGTAATGATTAAATGCACCTGAGATAGCCAGGGGAAGGTTTTGCTGGCCTAAGTGGGGATGTGATGACACCCATTCCTCGCATTAGGTAGTTTTAAAAATTGGACCACAGCCCTTCAAAGCCCTCTAGTATAAGAAAAGGAATGTGTCACCAGCCTGAGCCTTAAAATTACAGGCATTCTGTTGTCCCGTCAGGTCTGGTTGCTTATAGATGCTGCTTGCTCACTGAAGTTAAAGCTAGATGTTGATGACCACATACTTCCCCCTGTTGACCAATTTGTCACATTCCATCCTCTCCAGGGAAGCCCCAAACAGATTCAATACCATGTGCATAGTTCAGTCACACTTGACTCATTGTACTGTCATTATAATGATAAAAAGCATGCCCACTAGTATCAGGACAGATTTAATTATTTTCAAATTAGACAAGAAAAGAGGCATCATGATTTGTAGAAGTGCAGTTCCTTCTTGTGGAAAAGTTATAGTGTCAGCATGCAGACCCCACCATTTCATAATCCATACCCTAGACATGCATGAGGCAAGATGCCTGCAAAACAGGAGTTCCCATTCTCCATTTATTGACCACGGAATATACTTCCTGCCTTCCCCCAATAAGTTTATTTGATTGCAGAATTTGACTCTGTTTTTTACAGTTGGAAAAAAATGCTTGTGGAAGAAGGGATGTAATATTAGGCTAGATATTATATTGAAGGTTAAGGGCAGCAAAGGTGAGAATGATCTAGTGTTGAATATCTACTGATCTAGTGTTGTTTGGCCAGATGACGGTTGCAATTCCACCTTTCTGTTCTTTAACTTAAAGGGATCTGCACTTAAAGGGAGTACTGTGCATTACACAGGAACCTCTCTAGCTTTTTTCCCCTCTGATTGTACTCTGTGGAATGAAATGAAGTTCCAAAAAAAGAAAATCAAAGTAATATCTGCTGCTTATGAGGCCACAAGGACACTCAATGCAACCATATCATAAATCATCAAAGAGACATGCCAGGGAAGATCTATGTCTTCAGGACAGCTTGCTTCATTTAATATATCTAATACTACCATTATAGCAACTCTTTAGTTCCCCTTTTCTTTTGTTCAATGGTAATTGTCCTTCTGCTGGGCCATTCATCTCTCACTGAGTTGTTTCTTGACTAGAAGATGTCTACAACCAGCTCTGAGTTATGGGTTCTCAGCCTGGAAGCCCCAGTGTTTCAGTTCAGGAGTGTTAAAGGCAAGACAAACCAAAAACCTATACAAAAAAAAAAAGATGTGGAAAAGTTGGTTGAATAAAAAACTATTGACAAAAACATTTCCACTGTTTTCTGTGATGCTTTTAAAAAGAATAAATAATGTAAGCAATAGTTAGGAGAATAATTACAAGAATATGTTATAAGTGATGTAAAAGGTCACAAACATGTCAATTTTAAGAGCTCATTGTAGCAAATCATAAGGCTTCCACAATCATAAATAAGTTACAGTCATCATAGTGTTAGCTGGAACTAGTGAATTAAAATGATCAGATATAATTTTACCTGAAACCAGTATCCTAAACACAATTAAAACCTATGACATTCCTTAGGTTGTGCCTTATGTATCAGGACTACTTCTAGTGGTGAAGTTATGCTGAAATTTCAAAAGCTTTAACCCTTAAAGAGGTAATAGTTAAATTTTCTGCTGGAGATCTGTTTACTCACAAAATAGATTACAGAATGTGAGGAGGAAAATTGAACAAAACGTAAAGGCTCAGCTCAAAGGGAAACTATGAGGAAGGAAAAATAGAGAAAGTAACATTAGTATTCTGATTTTTCTTCATATGCTACTTATGAATCCATTAGAAAAAAGGCACACATTGAAACATTCCAATAACATGAGGGATTTATGTAAGCCTACGAAAGGGGAAAAATTAAAAGCTGTGAACAGGAAGCTTTGCAAGAGGATTAGATAAGCACTTGAGGTAGTGGTTGGAAGCAGCAGGTGTAATAAATATCTTTCCTGATGAGATGTTCCGTCAGAACTTCTCCTTGATATGGAGCTACAAAAGCAAGATGGATTTCCTCATTCTCATTCACAGAAGTATGTGTCACAAAGATAAAACCCAACTTTTCAGAGACTAGAACACACACAGTTTAACCAAACATCCACTTTATCTTCCAGTGCCTGAGGGTGGCATCAGCAGAAAGCAAAGCAATACTTTATGGATTTGAAGCATTCAAGTTCCCTTTAAAATTCATGAAACAGCTCCTGAAATCTTGGATATTTAAATGGTTCCCCCCACATTCTCTTTTCCTGTCTCCTTGAGTGCATGTAAATTGATAGACTGTGGAGTTTACTGTTCAACTCAATACCGGAACTCAAAAGATCATGACCGCACATGATTTAATGCCTCCTCTTGGCCTTCTCTCCTCTCTCCTTAAAGGACATGGTTAACCTCATGGTTGGAAGACCAGTGAGAATCTCATCTACCCCTTCAAGATAGTAACAGAAACCCAACCATTGTTAATAGCAGAAGGTTCTCTGAGCCTGTTGTAGAATATTGGGAGCAAATTTCAACATATTAGAAACCAGAAATGAGAAAGCAGGTGGCAGATGTAAAATTTAGCCCTTTATCGCTGCACACCACCAAAATCCCTTCAGTGAACTGAGTCACATACACTGCCCTTACCCCACACATTTGAATTTGCTTTCTGGTGTTCTCAAGGAAGCAGTTTCCGGCTCCACACAGAATCCCTCCTCACAAATCCTAGACACAGTGGCATTAACACAGAGGCAAAGCTTTAGAGAAACCCATTTCATCAAGGTGACAAGGAAAGCCATCCATGAATTCTTTTTGAATTCAGAGTTATCAGTTGTTCTTGGAGTTCTGGTATCATTATCATCTGATTTCTGTCATGGAAATGTTGCTTCTGCAGGTTGAATCTGTCCTTCTTATTCCTCATGGGAATTCCCTGTAATGGACATAAGAACAGAAGTCAGAATGCCATAGAATTTCTCCAGTGTCTTCGGGCACTCACTTCTCTGTAATTCAGGGAAACTGGTTGTGTGTGGTACAGTCAGCCAGGTTAGGTGATTCCCATCAGAATCCCTAAGATCGAGAGCTAAAGATCATTGCTTTTATATTAATTCCCTATATTTAGTCATCAAGGTTGACAAGAATCTTCTTTTCAATTGTCAAAGAAAAGATACACCTAAAACCCCAATGCTTCGAGTACCAGTCATTCATTTATACCTTTTACAAATTTCTGTACCCCGAATGCTAAACTGGAGATTTCAATGACTAAAAGATACATTGACCTTCATCGTAGCATGTGATTAAATAATTTAGGAGTTGATAATGGAGAAAATACACCATGTCACACACATAAGATGAGACAAGTCAGCATAAGGCCTTGGTTTCAAAGGATTAACAGTCTGAGAAAAACTGGGTTTTCTAAGATTGGTCAAGAAAGACTTCTGAGAACAGGTGAAACTAGAAATCGGGGAAACCCTAGGGAGCAGATAGGATGGAGTAAGAGTTTTCCAATTTGGTGATACTAAAAGAACAAAGTAGAGCCCTGATGACTACATAGGTCTTGGAGTTCAAAAAATTTGGATCCAAGTTTTGATTAAATCATGTTCTATCTTTTTAAAGAGAATGCTTAACCTCCCTAAGCTCCAGTTTTGTAGCCTACATAATGAAAGGTGTCTCTCATACAGTGTTGGTGTGAAGGATTAAAAGGACAGTGTGCGCCTGGTAGCTGAAGTTAGCAGAGCTTGGGATGTGTAAGATGTGAGCAGAAGCTACAGGTCAGCCTGATGGGGGTCAGAGGCAACACTGAGAGATGACCCTGAAAACTGATGAGGCAGTCAAGTGGAGCGATTCTCAGATAACAAGCCAAAGAGCATGGGAGTGGATCATCACACAGATCCACAATTACATGGAGAATATTGTACATGTTTCTGAAGGTCAAGCTGGAGGAATGAATCATAGTATGTCTTTTGAGAACGTACTATGTTCTGGGCACTGTTTTAGTGCTTGAAGTGCTACCTTTTCCATTCTATGATAGTACAGATGAACCTCAGAGAAAGACCAATCATACAAAGCTATGTGGCAATGGAAGGAATGTAACAATGAAAAAATGAAAATGCTGAGTGGTATTGTGGCTGTGGAAAAGTATAGAAGATACTTGAGTCACATGTGGTCCAGATTCAACCAGAAAACACCCATATTAATTAAAATAAGAAGTAATTGTGTCTGCTTGAATTTCCCCCAACAACTTCCTTTTTCCCCAATCGTGATTCAGTTCTTTAGCCCCTTTAGTTTAGTTTTTTTATGCACTATCTTGTGGGACTGTTGGGAGGAGTTCAGTTGAATCTCATGTAGTTTATGAACAATCACCGCATGTCCTAATGCCTACTGGTACTGTTTTCAGTTATTGATTTCTTCCACTCAATCTCCAAAGTGGTGTAGGGAATCTTTTTATTTTTAAATTTGCACCACATCTTCTGGTATGAATTCTACAAATACATATGAAAACTAAAAAGAGCCAAAAATACCTACTAATTCATGAGGGACTTATTTGGAAAACTATTTTAAAAAGAGGATTTCCAACATCTCAGGCTGAGGAATAATTAAAAATTGATCATACAGTTTAGGAAGAGATTAAGAAAAAATGTTTCGGAGCTGAGAAACATTCTGGGCTTCTCACTCCACAAGGATTTCTCTATAGATGAGTCAGAAAGTACTGAAAACAGAGGTTTGTTCCTGGATAAGTGATAGCCCCTTCCTAAGCCACATGATAGGCCATAATTTTAATGATCATTGTGACACATTCATCCGTTACCTTTGGATGTGAATGTGATTGTATGAGTCTACAAAAGCTGGAGAATAGATGATTTCAGTGAGCGTATCCTGCAACTCTGCCTATAGAGGTCAGTAATCTAAATGACTAATACTACGTACAATTTTTTCTGTGTTAAAAGACCTTACCTGTGATTGAAAACTTCTTGATTGTAAAGCCATAGAAAGAATTGGAATATCTTGGACATCTTCCATCTTGCCATGGAAACCTTTCCTGAGGGGTCAGGAAAGCCATTTCTTAACGACATCATGAAGACAAGTGCAGATGGTATTCAAAGCAATTGAATTGTCTCAGCAGAGAACTCACCGAAAGGTAGTCAATGAGTTAGAAATGGGTTTAAGAATTATGAAAAAAAGATCAATGAAATGAGAATTTAGACAGTTTTGAGTAGGAAAAACAAACAAAAAAGTGAATTCAACTAAACAAAAATAATTTTTGGTGTAATGCAATACCATACAGGAGAGACACAGGTGATTCAAGGACATCTAGAACAGTTGGACACTCTGATAACATTATGGATAATATCCAAGCTATTTAGAAAAGGAGGAAAACAACAAAATCAATAATTACATTGTTATTAATTACACTGTAGTGTAGTATTAATACACTTATTTCCCCAGTAGACCATGACCCTCTTTAGAAAGGCACCGAGCATGTTTCTCCCATCCTGACCCAGCTCATGGTTGGCACCCAATCAATGTTAGGTGAATGATTCTAACTCCTGCTGGTTATTTTAAAAGTGCCTGTGGTACAGCTACTGCAATGAGTGCGTAGCTAGTTTCATCCGATCTTCAATGCATTACTGGTATTTTTAATCTCAGAAATTTAACTGGTCAGTGTTCAGATAGCTTGAGAGGAATCACATGGGAATTCAAACCGAGCTTTATTGACCTGAAAGACCATGTCCTTTATAATATCCTCTAAATAGTAAATAGTTACTAACAAATGAAATGGGAAAGTTAAGCTGATCAGCATAGCACCATTTCAGTGTCCTTAGGATTTGTATTGAAAGGGAAGCTCAAGACCCTTCAGCTTTTCTTCACATACAGGAAAACACTGGGAGCACAGGTAGTTTGGTTCCTAAATTCTTCTCTTGCTTAGAATCAGGTAAATTCATCTGGTCTTTGTGAGAAGGACTAGAATGAAAGGGCTTCTGATTAAGAAGTAAAACAAAAGCATCCTGAAGCCAGTCACATGTGATACAAAGTATAATCTGGAAAAAACAATGCAAAGAGAAGCCCATCTTCCCCTGGTGATAAAAA
>PVIC010051455.1:0-12472 GCA_004025085.1 Thryonomys swinderianus
GCCGCGAACTCAGCAATCCTCTTGTCTCTGCCTCCCGAGTGCTGGGATGACAGGCGTGAGCCACCACGTCCGGCACTGTGGTATGCGGTGTTGATTGTTGGTGGGCGTGTCTCCACGCCCAGCATTATATGTGGTTTCCGGGGATCGAACTCAGGACGTTGCGCTTGCGAGGCAGGCGCCGGAACCACTGAGCTAACCCTCCGGCCCTCAGTTGGCCTTTTTTAACTGAAAGATTTTTCTAAGGTTTTTGTTTTGTTTTGTTTTTTTTTAATCTGTTGGAAAAGAGTTAGCACTATTTAGCCTCAAACCTGACTTTGTGGACTTTTTTCCCTTTGTGTTTTGTTTTTAAACCTGTCAGTTATTTTCTGAGCTCATTCTTTGTCACCTTTTAAAATGTAACTAGTAGTAGCCAATTATAGATAACAAATGCTACCAAAACTTGACTTTCACACTTCTTCACGAAAGCAGCTAATTCTTTAGGTATATTATCTCCTCCCAAGTTATCAGAGATGATTGTTTCTCGGAAATTTCCAAAATCTAATTCCTCAGTCCTTGTTACCTGGCTACATGTTTTGTTGTTAAAGCTACGCTGTACTTAAGCATCAATCCAAACAATCCGGGTGTTGTTGCAGTAACAGATAATACCCAAATCTCTGTGATTTGTTCTGTCAAAAGACACTACAACAGCCATTGCATTTCATGGTTTTCACTGGCATTCTTTTCAATTCTAGAATCAGCCAACACTTCATTCTAGAAAACAGAGTAAGTTTTCCAGTGAGCCAAGTACAGGAAGTTGGTTCTACAGACAGGCTAAAGAAGAAAGAAACAAAACAAAAATGGATTGATTGTTTCAAAGTTTCTTTCCTTGTAAAAGAAACAGGGACACAGAGCAATAGAAAAATAACCAATAGGTTAACATCAGGTTACTTCTTGCACAAAGAATAAGACCCAGGAAACTTTAGGAGGAGTAAAGGGTGAATGCAAATATTCTATATCTAGAACAGAATAGCTCTGGCAAATAAAAATAGGCTCTTGGATGTGAGGGCCATCTGACTGCAGCATCTGATACCCCATTGATCTCCAGGGTTGATTCACCTGATCTGGCTGGGAGGGGGTGTCCCCTTCCTCCCTCACTGCTCCATAGGTGTCCCTCCCGAAGCTGCGCACCCTGTGGAAGAGGACGATCACCCCAATGGAGGAGGACCGTTTCCTCGGTCAAGGGTATAAGAGTAGCTGCGCTCCCTGCTAAAACCTCCAAACAAGCTCTCAAGCATAGACTCTTATCAGTGGTTTGGCTGTGTGTATCAAAGTGTCTAGATACTCCGTCAGTGGCAAATGTGAGTCATGCATGGCAGCTGCACTGGGATGTCCTCCCCCTTCCCTTCTTTCTCTCTCTGCAGCTTCTACAGGAAGCTTATGGTTAGGCAGATCTCTACATCAGGAAGATGAATTAAACTGTGTAAAACATAATGGTGTCTTGAAAAAGCATTACAATGTGAGGGCATAAAATTTTTTCACAGATAAGAAATGAATATACAGTAGATAAAACCCAGAGCCTCACTAATGCCAGACTAGTTACCTACCACTTGGTTGTATCGTCAGGCCCTTAAAGGGAAATTCTATTGCTATTTAAATGAATACAGTAATAATAACCTTTATTCCCTCCTACCTTAGTGCAGATTGCTGATATTGAAGTGTATTCCAAAACTCTACACATTTTTCTGACTGTTGACTTGGCAATAAAGCTTTGAAAGGGCTCAAAATTGAGCAGTAGGGACCAGAGATATAGCTCAGTGGTTCCAGCACCTGCCTCACAAGCGCAAGGTCTGAGTTCAATCCCCAGTAACCACATATAATGTTGGGCATGGTGACTCACACCCACCAGCAATCAGTACCACATACCACAGTGCTGGGCGTGGTGGCTCACACCTGTCATCCCAGCAGCACTCAGGAGACAGAGGCAGGAGGATTGCTGAGTTCGAGGCTTGCCTGGGCTACATAGTGAGCTCAGTGCCAGCCTGAACTACAAAGCGAGACCCTGTCTCAAAGAAAAAAGATCTGATCTAAAGAACAGAAATTCAAATCATGCAAAATTTACATTGTTAGGAATACTTCAGAATTTTTAAAAAATGCATCGTTTTTACATTAAGGAAAAGTGAAAAACTAGCTTACCACTTGGCCAGATATATCAATAGGAGATGAAATTTTACTTGTGTACAATTTCCTTTTTGCTTGTTTGGTTGAGAAACATTTTCCTTACTTGCTTGTAGATTTGAATGCTTTGAAGAGCTCATTGTTTCAATTATCTTCTTTGCTAAGAAGTAAAAATGTTAATTAACTCCTAAGATAAACTTATAATGACGTACTTCTTTTTTTCTTTTGAGACAGAGTCTCACTTCGTAGTTCAGGCTGGCCCTGAGCTCACTATGTAGCCCAGGCAAGCCTCCAACTCAGCAATCCTCCTGTCTGCCTCCCGAGTGCTGGGATTACAGGCGTGAGCCACCAGGCCCAGCAGTGTGGTATGTGGTATTGATTGCTGGTGGGCGTGAGTCACCACGCCCAGCATTGTTGTATGGAGCAACTGGTTTATATCATACTCAGAATTATAACAGTGAGGTTCATGAGGGATATTATTTACAGGGATAGTTTCTTCCCTCAGTCCCCCAAACAAAAAACTGGATAGTAGGTATACCTAGAAAAAAGTCCTTTTGGCTGGGCTTGGTTGCTCAAGCCTGTCATCCCAGCACTTGGGAGACAGAGGCAGGAGGATTGCTGAGTTCGAAGCTTGCCTGGGCTACATAGTGAGCTCAGGGCCAGCCTGAACTACAAAGTGAGCCTCTGTCTCCAAAGAAAGAAAGAAAGAGAGAAAGAGAGAGAGAAAGAAAAAGAAAGAAAGAAAGAATGAAAGAAGGAAGGAAGGAAGGAAGGAAGGAAGGAAGGAAGGAAGGAAGGAAGGAAGGAAGGAAGGAAATTAAAAAGGTCCTTTGTAGGGATCCTTGTATATCTGGCTATGTAATATGCACAGTTTGACAGATGTACTATGTAAAATCTGATGGGCTTATATGGATGTTCTCTAGGGCTGAAATAAAAGAAACTTTGTGAAAGAAGTCACTTTTGCATTCTCTTTCTTTGATTTTTTGAGACTGGGTAGTTCCTGCATTGTCCAGGCCACCTGGCTCCAGTGGTCTCCACCCAGTTTCCCGGGAAGCAGGAGCTACAGGCGTGCACACCACTGTGCAAGGGTTCAACTCACTTTTAGCGTCATGGTTCAGGTGTACTTGAAGCATTCTGCCGAGGGAAGTGAAAAGGAAGGTCCCATCCTGGCATCTGGAGTCCCCTTTGGATTTGTTCTGCATTCACTGCAGAGCATTTGAGAGCATAGCATTAAATAATGTCAGCCTATCCAGGTGCCTCAGCCCTTTCTCTTAATAGCAATGAAAGTAATCGTGATGGAGATTCACTTAGCAGAAATATCTGAAACAAATCGAGTACTTATATACCTAGAAGCAAGCCTTGATGTTGCAGGCCTCGTGGGAGCTGTGGTCATTTTTGGACCTGCTGGTGGCCCTGGGTCCTCTTGTTCAGTGTTCCTCCACCTCCAGACCTGGAGCCATTAGGGAATTTAGGCCCAGGAACTTACACCATCAAATTAAATTAGCGTCAATGGGCAAGGAGACCAGAAATGAGGGTTAAAAGCTTCCCAGGTGACTCTAACTCACTTTATGGCAAGCACTTCTAAGAAAGACACTTAGGAGAGAGTTTATCTGCTTACTACAAGAAGAAATAGATGTAGCATAAGTAATTCTTAGATTTCTACCTCCCTAGTAATAATCATGTCTGCTCATACTCTCTCGAAGTGCCCTCTTTCTCTTTCTCCTTTTTAAATGTTGTGGACTCACATCTTACAAAGTCAGTCATAAGGCAAAACTTGGATTATGGGAAAGTGCCCTGCAAATGGACTCTTAGTACACCTAGCCCTCTCTTGGTATACCTGGCATAGTTAGTCTATCCTCTGTTATTGAACAGAGTAGTTTCTTTAGCTACAAATGTGATTGAATAGCGTGTGGGAGCTTTGATGTGTGTAAAAACATACATCGCTTTACATATTGGAATTGCATTCAGCATGGCAAGATAAGAAGCCCCAGGAAGCACAGTGAAGACTGGCACAGGCAACTCCAGAATCGTGTTTCTCATCTCAGTCCTGAGCTGACTCGTCCACTGAGTCGAGTGTGGGCAGAGTCACGGGCGGCACTGGCCTTGTGACTTTCTATGCCTTTCAAAAGGCACATATAGTTCAATTCAAAGAAAGTGAATAGTAAATGCATTCTGTTATTGAATATTCAAAAAGTGACCTCTTTTTGCATGAACAGGGTTCATCAATACTCTCTTTCTGTCCTTTAGCATTCCCGTGGTTTGGCATGGATATCGGGGGAACTCTGGTTAAGTTGGTCTACTTTGAGCCAAAGGATATTACAGCTGAAGAGGAGCAAGAGGAAGTGGAGAACCTGAAGAGCATCCGGAAATACCTGACTTCCAACACGGCTTATGGGAAATCCGGGATCCGAGACGTCCACCTGGAACTTAAAAACCTGACCATGTGTGGGCGCAAGGGGAACCTGCACTTCATCCGCTTCCCGAGCTGTGCCATGCACACATTCATTCAGATGGGCAGCGAGAAGAACTTCTCCAGCCTCCACACCACGCTCTGTGCCACGGGAGGTGGGGCTTTCAAGTTTGAAGAGGACTTCAGAACAGTAAGTCAGGCTTGTCCCTGTTAGAAACTTCTCTTTTGCCCATAATCCTGGTGTTGCATGTCTGAGAACAAGTCTGCTGGCCTTGGGACTTGGACAGGTTTATTTCAGTTTTGCACCTCATTTTCCTGGTTTACAGAAGCTCCTACCTCATAGTGTTGGTATCAGAAGCCATAAGTGAACCAGGTGCAATGACATACACCCGTGATCTTAGCTGTGTAGGAGGCTGAGATGGGAAAATTGCATATTTGAGGTCAACCTGGGCAATTTAGATTCCACCTTAAAAAAGTTAGGAAAGGAAAGAAAAATTAAATGAGATAAGGTTCACATGGTACTTAATAAGTCCTCAACATACACTAGTTACCATCATATTTTTTTTACAGTTAATGCTATGTGCTATGCTAAAGACAAAATGATATAAATCCCTTTCTGAAGGATACATTTCAGTTAGAATTTCTCAGACTCTTACTATGTAATCATGATGCTGGTTTCCTGTTTATATCTGTATCTCTGTATATATGTCTGTCTTACTAAGGCCCACAGGAAGGCTTTCTATAAATCCTACTAAAAATTACTTCTTTCTACCTATTTATTCTCATGTCTTTTTTGCTATATGAATATCATTCAGAAGCGTTGTCACAAATAATATAAAATCTTCGATATTATTTATAGGTAAATTTGTTTTTTGGTGTAACCCATTTAGGGAATCTGACTTTTTGTGACAGGGATAATGCTATGCACAGATAATACTATATTTTTTAAAAAATTTATTTTATTGGTACACTTTTTGTATACATTATGATCACATTCAACATTGAGGGTCTGTACTAGTACATGACACCTTTTGATTCTCATTTTTTCTTATTCTCCTGCCCTCCCTATAACTCCCTGAAATAACGCTACATCTATGTGTTTCCATTTTCCCATGTCTCATAGTCAAGATAATAATCTTTGTATTGCCTAGTTTCTTCTCACAGAGTAAAGTCAAAATAAAGTTGACTGATAAATAGATGTAAATATATCTTGGAAAATAATGAGAGTTAAATTTTTTTTAAAAAGGCAATAAAACATACAAAAGAAAGCTTGAGTTTTAGGATTGATGTTATCATAAAGCTGAAAATATACTGAGGTACATATAAAATACATTTTCTTAATGAATCTATAATCCCAGCTACTAGGGAGCCTGAAGCAGGATAATTGCAAGTTTAAGTTCAAGTGTGGCCTGGGTAATTTAGTGAGATCCTGTCTCAAATAAGAATTTTTAAAAGGCTGGGGCTGTAGTTTAGTGGCTGAGTGCTTTTTTTTTTTTTTAACCATGCTTGAGGCCCTGGGTTCAATCCCCAGCACCACAAAAAAGAAAAAACATATATGCTATTTCATGATGAAAGTAATCTAACCTAGTCTTGCTATAAAGCCTGTCATCAGTGAATAATGAATCAACACATTCCACATAGAACTTAAGGTAACTATAAATATGAGTTTTTGTGTCATCAAACATAACACCACTTACCTCATTGATTTTAGGTAAGCAATTTCTATAGCATTCTGTCTATACAGAGTCTAAGACAAGTACCCTAAGACTGATTATCTTTAGGGTTCGGCTTTTTTCTTCTGTCCCCCCCTCTTTTTTTTTTTAACCCAACATTGGATTTTGATATTACCATTTACTGAGATAACTCATAGGATCTTTTTCTCACTACAGTGGTTCAGTGACCAGTTTTGAAACTGAAAAGGTGAAGGTCCATTAGCATGAGAACTAAATTTGAGTTCTTAATGGGAAAGGGTTGCACCTGAATGTTAGTTCTATTTCTGCATTTAACTAAGCAGGTACTTTGGGAAAGACATATCCCTCTGATGGGCTTGTTTTGTCGTTTGTAAAAAGTTGGATGTAGGAGCCGGAGGGTTAGCTCAGTGGTTCCCGGTGCCTGCCTCGCAAGCGCAAGGTCCTGAGTTCGATCCCCAGTAACCCCATACAATGCCGGGCGTGGTGGCTCACGCCTGTAACCCCAGCACTCGGGAGGCAGACAGGAGGATTGCTGAGTTCGAGGCTTCCCTGGGCTACATAGTGAGCTTAGGGCCAGTCTGAACTACAAAGCGAGACCCTGTCTCAAAAAAAAAAAAAAAAAGTTGAATGTAAGGTAGAAAGAGAAAGGAGGATTTCTAGGCCGGTTGGAAGTGAACCCTTGGTTGCAAGTGTAGTATGCTTGTGTGACATGCATAAGGACACTGAGGCTTACGTGTGACGTGCATGAAAGCACTGAAGCTTAAGGGATGGTCGAGAGGCTATACATTAGTGATTCCTCCTAAGTAAGATCTGGGTGTTCTGTGAGCTCATCAGTTACTCAAGGACCCAGTGCTTGTCTTTTTGCACCAGAGAGCCTGAAGTGAATAAGGTGACTTGAGAGATTTATGTAACCTCTGTCAGTGCCTTTGTCCCTCCCTTGGGTAAGTTACTGTACATCCAGAGAGAGAGTTACTCAATATGTGTTGGCTGTGAGCAAGTATGTTTCTCAAGGGCTGCTGGTGGCTAGTGAGTAGATCAGAACAGGGAGCAAGTCTGGAGTATTTACTAAAGAATCCAGCCAGTTTAGGTTCATCTATGGAAGGAAGTGCCTTGGACTTCTCTTCTAATTCTGTGCTCAGTGTTGGCCAAAGTGAAAACATAATTGAAAGAGACATCTCTTTCCATGTCCTGAATAATGTGCCCCTGTGATTCTAAAGTATGTCAGGATGCGTAGTTTTTACCATCCTCTTTCCTAAGCATTTATGCACTCACTCAGCTAATTTGTTGAGCTTCTTCTCTGTGCAAGTACTGTTAGGAGCAAAACAGAGCTCCTGTTACCCACCCCCCCACACACACCCTGAGCCTGTATTGTAGCAGAGCAGACAGTCATTACTTATGAGTAGAGGATCCATCCAGTGATGGTAAGTTCTGTGAAGGGGAAAGTCAAAGGAGGGCAAGTTGGTTACTGAGTTTTGGGAGGATCTTGTGTGATGAGGCCACATTGGCACAAAGATCAGAAGTAATAGAGCAAAACCATGTTGGTCTGGAAAAGAGTATTTTGGGCAGACAGAACAGTGAGTGTTAAGGAACGTAGGTGTCTAAAATATATATTCTCTGTTTTTGGAATAGAAAATTGAATAGAATGGAAAATTATTCCATAAATGGAAAGGATCAATATATACTATTGTATATTTTAAACATTAAAGCAGTACCTACACATGAAATTCTGTTATTTTATAAAACCACTAGTTTTGGGTAATGCAGCTTAGAAGACAGGAATTTTTAAAAGCTGCCTGAGTAATTAGGGTTAAGCAAAAAGAAAAAAACTTCAGTAAACAGAATAGTTAGCAATTATTAGGTGTGATCTATCCTTGTTATATGTAGTAAATGTATTAAATTCTTAAATAATGTTAACTATTTTCCATCCCACTTAGAATGTATAAGAAAAAGCTATAAACCATCTGGGTGTGATGGCTCACGCCTGTAATCCCAGCACTCAGGAGGTAGAGGCAGGAGGATTGCTGAGTTTGCTTGGGCTCCATAGTGAGCTCAGGGTCAGCCTGAACTACAAAGTGAGACCCTGTCTCAAAAAAAAAAAGCTGTAAACAATGAAACAAGCATTAAATTAGACCTCTGTGTAGATACTTCCAATTGGACATAGCTGCATTTCAATTCTGTTCCGCCTTTTTCTTTACTCCATTTTCCCTTTCTCCCCCACCCCCTTTCCTTTTTCTTTTTGACTTTATTTTTTTTATTTTTTGAGGCAGGGTCTGGCTTTGTAGTTCAGGCTGGCCCTGAACTCACTATGTATCCCAGGCAAACCTCAACTCAGCAATCCTCCTGTCTCTGCCTCCTGAGTGCTGGGATTACAGGCATGAGCCACCACGCCCGGCACTGTGGTATGTGGTGCAGATTACTGGTGGATGTGAGTCACCATGTCCAGCATTATTGTATGTGGTTACCTGGGACTGAACTAGGGACTTTGTGCTTGCTAGGCAGGTGCTGGAGCCACTGAGCTAAATCTCCGGCCCCAGGTAGCTCTTTCTTCCAACTGATACTTGTGAATTTCATGCTGCGAACAATCCTGTTTGAGAGAAATAACTGGAAGGTCGAAATTGACCAGGCTTTCCTACCTCTCTGTAACAAGGACTCCGGTGGTCCCACCTCCTGTGATATTTCTCAGAGGAATTATGCCATTGCCCCATCTGCCCTGCCCTGTGGGATCTTTATCTGCATAATGTCTCTAGGACTTTTGTGGGTGTCCGCCCTGCCCTCTGAGGTTTTGTTACATTTTGTTACTCTAGAGGTGCTGAATAAAGGTGTGTCAGGCTGGGCCTGGGGTTTTTTGCTACTCAGAGTTGGGTGGGTCAGGCCCAAGTGCAGCTTCTCTGAGTCTCATTTCTACCTAATTATTATTTCGCTGTGTGCCATTGACTCACAGGAGGCTAGAATGTAATGCAAAGGTTCTAGTTACATTCCCTTCCCGTGTTTCCCTCCGTGTTCACAGTTAAATAGAAATTAGAAAAGACTCTTAATTATGTAATATAAGTAATATAAGATTTCTGACTTAGTAGCTGGCTCATGGCAGGAAAAAAATAGTCATCACCTACAAGATAAAGGAGGAGAGGTTTATTTTGACTCAGAGCTTTTAAAGATTTCATTTGTAGTCGCTGACTCCACATCAGGAAGCACAATGAAGAAGCCTGTGGTGGAGAAAAACTGCTCATTCATGCAACAAGAAACAGAACGAAGAGAGAAACCTGATTGCGCATTCAGCTATAGATTCCTCAGGAGATTAATCCACTGACAGCTGTGGTGCCTGGAAGACCGATCACTTTCTCAAAGCCCAGCCCTCTGGATACATGAGCCTTTTGAAGGACATTCTAGACCTAAATCATAATGCCTATCCTTTGAATAAGAAGGATATTAAAAACAATCTTACTTGGCTAATGTGAGATTTAGAAGAGGGGAAAAGATTTTCTGATTGCTTGCATCAATTTTAAGAAGTTCCTTATTCCAGATACTCCATTAATGCTGGAAAAAGATCATAAAGAGAGGGCAGGATAACTGAATATGTGGAATCTAACTGGACCATTCAAGTACATTTATTAGGTTGGTTCTTATTAATCCAGGGACTGATTTGTGGTATTGTGGGTGCTAAGGTTTGGTAGACTGTGTTGTTTTCATCCCCTTGTGGCTTGACGCTTGACCAGTCATATATGGTCACCATATATATATATATATATATATATATATATATATATATATATATATATATAAAATCATCATGTGGGGGAAAAAAAGCCATCTCTGAGTTGTTTTTTAAAAAATAGGTTTCATACTAATGAACTTGCTTAAAATTCAGTTCTCCCAGGTTCTGTTAACATCTCTTTTGTGAAAAGAAATGAAGCTTGCTTAAAATTTGTAATTCAGAATCAAGCATTGTATGTACAAATTGTCATTGTCTTAGTAATATAATCTATTCTGCCACCCAGTTTAATTTATGATGCTAGTGCTCCCAGAACCACTATGGAAGACTGTGCATGGTTGTGTATACTAGTATTCCCACCTATTTAGAGGCTAACTCAAGAGGATTATAAGTTTTAGCCTGGACAGCTTAAACATTAGCTCAAATTTACAAAAAAAAAGGACAGTATATATAGATAGCCTAGACTTACAGTGCTTGTGTAGCATGTGTGAAGCCCTGGGTTCCAAAAACAAAAACAAAAACAAAAAGACATAGTAATAAGTGTAATGTATCATACAGATTTGTGTTTTACTCATTTCTGAAGCACAGTTTGGCAACTCATTTCTTTATTATAATTAAGTGAGGTACCTGGAGTAGGTCCATAAAGTCCTCCTAAGAAGTAGATATGAAGCCTCTTAGAATGTCTTTTACTAGATTTATTAATTTGTTTATTTAGCTATTTTTAACATATTGAACTAAGCATATGAGGAGACCCTCTTGCAAATGTATCCTGAGCATATCTGTATTTAGTATCCATTTTTTCCTCTAATGTTGGCATATAAGGAATCCATAACCACCCTTTAAAAATTAGTGTTTTTTTGTTTTTCTTTTTGGTTTTTTTTGAGACAGGGTCTCACTTTGTAGTTCAGGCTGGCTCTGAGCTCATTATGTAGCCTAGGCAAGCTTCAAACTCAGCAATCCTCCTGTCTCTGCCTCCTGAGTGCTGGGATTACAGGCGTGAACCACCACACCTAGCATTGTATGTGGTTATGGGGGGATCGAACTCAGGATCTTGGGCTTGTGAGGCAGGTGCTGGAACAACTAAGCTAAATCTCCGGCCTCTCTGGCCCATTTTTTTTAGAATTTTTTTTTTTTTTTTTTTTTTTTGAGACAAGGTCTTGCTTTGTAGTTCAGGATGGCACTGAACTCAATATGTATGCCGGCCTTGAACACACAGCAATTCTCCTTCCTCTGCCTCTTGGGTGCTAGGATTACAGGCATGAGCTACCATGCTCGGCATTGTGATATGTGGTACCAGGAATCAAACCTCGCACTTGTCAGACAGACCCCTGAACCAATCAGCTAAATGTCTTGCCCAGTTTGTTGTTTTTTAATTTGTGGAGTGGTTTAAACTTAACTTAATAATTTGGAATTCATAGAATTTATACTATCCAAAAATGTTTCCCAGGGTCACACATCCTTACCAATGAAGCATACCCAAAAGTATACTTTACTAATCTCCTAAACATTTTTCAAACAAATCAAGTTGATAAGATAAACCATCAGAAATCTGCTTGATGCCAAAACACATCCCTGTATGCTATATTTAATCTCCAAATAGGGCCAAAAGCAAGGTCATGATGCTTCCTTACATTATATAACTATGTTACATATAAGCAAAAATATATCAGTTCCTTCTCCAAATTCTCAGAAGTCTCACCACTGTTCAAAAGCTCAAATCCTGGGCAGTGGATTTAGCTCAATTGCATCACAAATGCAAGGTCCCAATCCCTGGTAACACACACCACCATGCTGGGTGTGGTGGTTCACGCCTGTAATCCCAGCACTCAGGAGGCAGACGCAGGAGGATTGTTGTGAATTTGAGGTTTGCCTGGGCTACATAGTGAGCTCAGGGCCAGCCTGAACTACAAAGTGAGACCTTGTTCCGGAAAAAACAAAAACAAACGCTCAAATCCAAAATTTCATCTCAGACTCAAGGCAAACTTTTAGCTATGAGTCCCTAAAAAAGAAAGAATAATTAGGTACTCCTGAAATATAATAGCACAGGATAAACATTTTCACCCCCAAAAGAAAAATAGGGGAATAGAAAAGAATAGAATCAAAGCAATACTGAAACCCAGAAGGACAAAGATATTCTTTAGCTCCATGTTCAGCATCCAGGGCATGTGACAGTTAATGTGAACCCAAAGAGTCTGGGCAGTGCTGTTGGTATGGCCTTGCTGATTGCAGCCCACGTGGCCTCTGCTTTGGGCCAGCTGTGCTTGCTACCTGCAGTTGTCCTGGTTAAAGATTCCATTTCCTTAGCATCTCCAATTTCCTGGAATCTCAGCTGCAGTTTTCAATCTATTCTTATAGTTTCATGTATTGCCCTGTCAGGGGCTTGTGGCAGGGAGTTAAACCGTTTGACACATTGCCTGGTTCACAGACCTTTCACTGAAATCTGAGACCCTGTGGCCCTTGTATTCTACTTGGCCGTGAAATCAGTGTCACAGAGATAATGACAGTGTC
>PVIC010051456.1:0-12472 GCA_004025085.1 Thryonomys swinderianus
GTCAGCAGGGTGATCTGGGAGAAAGGACCGCCCGGTATAGGGTCACCTCCCTCCCCCCGGGGGTGTCGCCTGGATGCTGGAAGGTCCCAGGACTGAGAACGTGTAGAGAATCTTGAGCTGTGTTGCTAAATTGTACAGAGAGACTTCATAGAAAACTTCTGTCTATACACTCCAGTTTTAAACGAACAAAATGGACGTTTAGACTTTTTTAAAAATGGGAATCATGTGCATAAATAGGTGTGTTAGAGACAGGCATTGTCATAGCCCACTGACGGGCTCTTGTCTGGGCTCAAGCAGGTGCTTGGGTACTTCGAGTAATAACTCAGTCGTGAACTCCGTGGTTTCTTTTGCATTTCAGTGTTAGCTTGATAGAAAACCTGCCCTTCTTGGGTTGAAATCTGATGAGCTTCCTTCAGAAAGAGAGAACCCAGAGAGTTGCAGCTACAGCGCCACAGATTAGAAGGTGTGGCACCTCCCTCCCACACATCAGTAAGCGTGCCGAGTGTGCAGACACCATCCGTCCAGTGTGCTGTAGTGAGTTCGGGAACTCCTGTTTGCAAGTGGTCGGTGAAGGAACAGGGCGCTCAACAGTGCAGGGTGCGTTTAGCTCCTTTAAACCCTCCCATGGTCCTCATGCGTGTCCGATGGAGTCCAGACGTCGCAGCCCCGCACCCGCTTGCCCCCTGGTGACCCCGGCCTCCAGCCCCAGCTCTGTCCCATGTCTGCCAGCCTTCAGCCATGCCACGGCGCCTGCACAGCCGTGAGCTCCGCCTTGTCTCGGGGGTCCCGTGTCTCCTCTGGGAGGAGCTCAGCCCGCAGTGCCCACACTCAGCGTGCTGGCGCTGCCCTCAGTCAGCTGCTCCTCTCAGAGCTTTCCCTGCGCCATCGGCACGTTCTTTGTCGGCCTCTGTTAACCATGCCTCCATCTGTGATTGTACTTCTCTCTTACCCTGGATTTAAACCTCTGTCACCCCAAAGTACTGCAAAATCCTTGGAGGCTGAACTTGTGCTTTAATACTTCCGGCCCCAGTACAATTCATCGTCCACAGAAAGAAAAGCCTCATCCGATGTTAGCGGGGTCAGTGACCTGACAAGCAGCTGGACCGGTGCAGCCAGCGTCTACTCAGTCTCCACTTAGCAGCTAGAGGGACCCCAAACCCGCCTCTCCGGATGATATGGGATATTTCCTCCTTTGGAAGGTTTGGGGCAAAGCTGTCAGGCGCGCTCAGAGAAGCAGAGGGCTCACCCAGTTACACTGGACTTTTGAGGGGCACAGATGCCACCTATTGATGCAGGTGGAGGTACTTTGCCAGACTGCTTCTGTGCCACCCTGCCAGGCTCCTGTGGCTCTGCATGCCCTCTACATGCCCTGCAAGCCAGACATTGCCCCAGTGTGCTGTGGGGTCTGCTCTGCAAGCGCGCCCGGGTGGTAACTGGGAGAAGAGGAGCCGGGCGTTGCTAGGAAATAATCAAAGTGCTATCTGGGCTCAGCTGATCCAGGACAAGCCAGCGACAGAGGTCATGCCACGCAGCTTCCGCAGACTGCAGCGCAGGCCCACTAGTGCTCAGAGGCCTGGTGCCCACCCTGGGGGCTGCTGGGGACAGGGCACATGTGGGACAGGGAGCAGTACCGATCTACCATTTGCTTGTCGACCTGCACAGTGTTGGAGCTCAGTGGTGCTGTCACATGAGTGGGTAAGTCAGTGTGCTTAATGCTGCCCTGGTGCCAGGGCCTTGTTGTGAGAAGGAAGTGAGGGCCGGAGACTCAGTCTGGTTAGAGAACAGAAACTATTGCAGAAAGAGGAGCGAAGGGCACAGCTGCAAGTGTGGTGACGTGGCGTTTGCCCTGTTTCCAACATGTATTCCCGGATGAGGGGCCTTTGCTGCCCGGGGAGGCACTAAGGCGAGGCCCTTCTTCCAGCGAGATGGCTCGGGCCTTCAGCTTTCTTCTGGATTAGCCCTCACAGTGCCACAAACAGTGGGCTGTGAACAATCTTCTCTACCGTTGAAGTGTAGTCTGGGAGCAATGGTACCGTGCCCATCTGAGAGTTCATTCTAGCAAGTTAACGTGAAAGGGCACCCCTTCGCCAGCTGTGCCTACTTCTGTGGTCACCAGAGAGAGGTGTTTATATGAGACCAACAGCTACAGATCCTGTGTTCTTTGTGAGTGTTTTGAAGAGACTTTGGTGAGGCCAGACATGGCCTGGACAAGGCGTGGCGCGTGGACACCCTTCCTGTCTGACTTGCCTCTCCCAATCTGGAAACATGGTCATTTATCAAAGCACGTTGGTAAAGGAGATTTTATAGTCATATTTTATAGGTTAAGAGTCACAAAATAAATATATGTAAAATGAAAATAGGTTTGCAAAAATGTTTTATCAATAGATTGTATAATAAAAGTGTTCTAGGTCATGTGGACGTGCTCAAAGTCTCGAGGATGTGCTGGGGAGGGATGCAGGATTCTGCCTGGGCACTCGGCGCGCTCGCCTGCCTGACCTGAAGCCAGGCTCCTTCCCTGCCTGGAGTGGGGGTGGGGCCCCTTCCCAGACTCCTCCGAACCCGGGTGGCCCAGTTCGAATTGATCGTGCTTGCCCGCTGATGGGCTGACACGGGAGCCACTGTGCTGCATTATTTAGAGAAGGATTCAGAGCATCCCAAGCTGCTCGCCACAGACCCGGTCCGTCTGAGGAACGAAGCTTTGCATCAGTGCGGAATTCGAGAGTCTCTGTGCGTTACCAACCGTATCTTATTACCACCTCCTATCAGACATCATAGTCTATCAGGACAATACCATGAATTTTTAAAGACGCTGAACACGTATAGTGAATGAGAGCATAGTTTATCCAAAAGGAGTTATTATAAGGCTCTTTATTCCTTGCAAGAAAATCCCTGAATACATATTTATAATATGTATTAGAAGTCTCTAAATGCATATTTAGATGACAAGTTATGTGTTTAGCTATCCCAGAGTACTTATTTTCAAATGTTACAAGGAATTAAAGAAACTCCCAGGACACAGCAGGACTTGTACAGCTGTGGAGCCAGTGAGAAGCCACTGACTGACCTTCTGCTCCTAGGGGGCAGCACGGCATCATTTTAATCACCTTTTAAAAATCAGATTCGAAGTGGGTCAAAGAGAGTAGTTCAGAGCTCACTGCGCAGGCAAGGGGTGTCCCAGCGTGCACGCCCCTGAGAAGCTTGGGAAGAAACCTGACAACACCAGATAGAAGAAGCCGAACGCCCCGCTCCGCTCCCTGCGCCCTCCGTGCCTAGGGAATGTGATGGGATTGTTCCCGTCGTGCGCTCGCGCCGGGGTTACGTCTTCTGTTTGCCTGCACACTGGTTCGTGTGCGATGCCCCTCGGGGTAACCCCACAGCTGCCATGGTCACTATGGGCATCATGCTTCTTTGGTCCTCTCAGCAAGGCCGGGACACCTGGATCGTGTTGTCCGCGGCCACTCGGTCGCCGAAGCAGAGCCCCATTTCCCAGGAGCCCTTGTGCGGGGCCCATGTGTGAGGGTATCTTAGGGGAGGTGGGCTCCCTGCCCGGAAACAGGGGTCCTGGGCCACTGGTCCTCAAGGCCACTTCTCACCTGTCTGCACAGAGCACGGGCGCCAGTGGGAGGCAGCACAGGCCTGACTGGCTTTGCACTGATGTGCTGCGGGTCTTGCGGGCTGACCTCAGCTGTCCAGCAGAAATGGCCGTCACTGAAAGGAAGGCAGTGCAGGGCATGGGACCTTAGGGCGCTCAGCCCGAAGGGAGCATCCAATCCAGTCTCTTCTTGTCGGAAATGGAAGCGTATTGGGGTTACAGACTTGCCGCTGTCTTGGTGTAACAGCCGTGGGCACCGCGAAGAGCAGGACCACAGGGCCCCCTGGAAAACCGGGGGCTCCCCGTGCTGCCGCACTCAGTCGCTTCACACATCGCTCCCTCCTTTCCCGACATGTTGTTCCCAGAAACTGATTTCCTTGTGTAAAGTGGTGGGAAGGTTGCTGCCTCCAAAGAAAGAACAAAGTATTATAAAAGAACCAAAAAAAAAGAAGACAGAGAGCTTTGCAAGGCAAGTGCTAATGTAAGACTTAAAAGCAGCCACGTGAAGCTTCCTTGGGTACTTTTGCACAGTGTGAGATCTTCCTCCTTGATCTCTTCGTGAAGGAAGAAACAGAAAACTGCACAGGTTGGGGGAAGGATTTTACCCCAAATGCCCTTGAGACTCCAGAAATCGGATCCGAAGCTCCAGGCAGCCCCTCGGGTTGAATGCACGATCATCTGTGGATGTGCGTCTACCAGGCCTGGGACCAACAGCTTTCCTGAGGAGATCTGCCCCCCCGTGCTCTCACGGCCACCAGGGCAGCATCCTGGCGAGGAAGCAGGGCATCTAGGATGGTGGCTGAGCCACCAGTGTGCCCCAGACTACGGCTTCCCCATACGTGGGGCTTCGCAAGTGGCATTCTTGTGCGGCGGGCCGAAGCCATGGAGAGGGCTGTGGCTGGTGATGGGGGTGCAGAACAGGAGCCGGGCGGGTCGGTGGCTGGCCCTCCTTCCTTCTTTGCCCGAACTCTCTTCAGACTTACGGCCCGGGTTCCACATAGCTGCAGGACTGCTCTCAGGTGCCCCTTAGTTTTGACGGTCTCCATTGCCCCCTGCACTGGCCGGGTTGTTACACCCCCGGGCCCCAGACTGTAGGCGCCAAGAGTGGTGGAGGGCCTGACCTCGGAGGTAACAAACGCCTCGCTCTGAAGATTTCGCTGCATGCGTCAGGCCGGCTGACGGGGATACGTGTTACTGTGTGTAAATCATACCTCGGCAGGGCTGAAGCAGCGCGGAGTGACAAAAGTCGAATCGCTCATTGCTCACCCCGTTCCGCCCGGGCCGCGTCTGCCTGTGGAGGCGCTGGGGCCCGAGTCCTGCGTGGGCAGAAGCCTCTGCTCCTCCCACGGCCTCTCCTGCTCGGCCTCCCTCCTCCAGGCGGGGCGGACCTGCCTCTGCTCGCTCCTTAGAGCTCTCCGTGGCGGCAGGTGCTACATTACCGCGTACTCTCCAGTGACGGCTGCGAAGAGACGATGAAAGCGGCAGCTCCGGCCCGCAGGAGCACGGCCTCGGCCCGCTGGCCGCAGGGCTCGCGCAGAAGCCTGAGGAGGGAGCGGCTGGGTCGGGAGAGCGCATGGACCGGCTCTGGCTCGTGGCGTCTGAGCGAGATGTTCTCTTCTCCGGCCCCTGTTCCTGTTCAGGTGGAGGAAGGGGAAGCGTTCCCCTCGCCCACCTCCGGTGTGTGGGTGGCGGCGCCTCTGTGAACCCTAAGGCTGAGGCAGTTCCTGGTTCGTAGTGTGCAGTTAGCCAGCTAGATGCGGGATGTCTCTTACGCACAATGCTTTTACCGGAAATGTTTCCCATTCTGGAGTTTTTTTCAGATTCTGAATATTTGCATGTACGTCACGCGTTTTCTTGGGGACGGAACCCACGTCCAAGCCTGAAATTGGTTCCGTTTCTTGTCACGCCGCTGACACACAGCTGGAAGGTGGCGTTACCGCTCTCGGGTGTGCGCACTGCAGTGAGGCCCGTGTGGCGAGCTGCTCACTCTTCGGCCTGGGGCGGCCTCTGAAAGTTTGGGGTTTCGAGTTCAGATTTTTGGATTACGGACGCTCAACCTAGGAAGCGCTTATCCTTTTCATTCAAACTACTGACACTGTGGGGATAAAGAAAGTCCTTTCTGATCTTTAATAGGAAGGTCTTTTGTTTGGTTTTTTAAAAAAAATATTTCCCATCTGTGCGTGGTGGCTCACACCTGTCGTCCCAGCTCATGGGAGGCAGAGGCAGGAGGATTGCTGAGTTCCAGGCTTGCCTGGGCTACATAGTGAGCTCAGGGCCAGCCTGAACTACAAAGTGAGACCCTGTCTCAAAAAAAACAAAAATTCCCTAAATGTCTTAGAATAATTTTATTATGATATTGTGTGATTAATCATGAAAGGACATGTAAGTTATAGATAGAAAATCTTATTTAATCTGCTTTGTGTTTTGGCATATGCTTATGCTGTTTGTCATTAGTATACATTTTAATTCAGTCAAGAATGGATATTTCAGTTTCAGTTTAGCAACGTATTATCTTTTGTCAACAACAAATAATGGTATTTATTGAACAGCCACATAAACATTTTAACACTTTTTAAATGAGCATATTTACAGATGAAATCACTCCCATGAGCGTGTTTTCATTTGTTTGTTTTAGTTTATTTTTATGATCTCATTATTTTTTATGTTCATCATTACCCTCTCATTTGTAATTCATTTAATAAGAAAAACTTAAGCTCACGCCACAGCAGATAACTTTCCAGAAACATTATCATTTCTTGTTTCAAAGCTGAAGTGATTTTTTGAAAAGAAAGCTGCTTCCTCAACTTTGTTCAGAATCTAAAATAGCATCAGTGTTTGCCAAGCTGGAAAGTAAAATATTAGGAGAAAATTTAATTTCCAACTTCCCAAAAGGTCATGTAGAGGCAAATGAGGAAGATAAGTTTAATTAATTTATTTTAAATAAAAATGACTTAAGTGCCCTTTAGGGGAAAAAAAGCACCATTTCTACAAATGTGTTTTAAATGAAAGTGACAATTTCTATGGCTTACAGAACAGATATTGAGAAAAGTAAATCAACAATGCTAAACCCCACATAATAATCCACAGTGAGTCTTGAGAGGTTATGACAGCCGAGGCCTGAACGGTACAAATCAGCTATTAAAATGTCTGAATTCATTATGTGCACAAAAGCTTCCTATCCTACTGAGAGGAAAGAGCCGCGAATGTTACTTAGGGTCTGTCTGTCTGCGGTTCAAGTTCAGGGAACACTCCAGTTCTAAGTAACAGTGCGTGAGCATGTCTCAGGTTTTATTCCGTGAACTAAAACAAATACCGCAGCCCACAGAGAGGCAGCAGGTGTCAGTGCTTTTGATCTGTTTTCCAACATCTTACTTCATCAAAGGAACCACTTCCAACAGTTCTTTCAGAAAGATGGCGCAGAGCGGGGAGCACGTCCCACGGCCTCCGATTCTGACATGCTATAAGCACAGGTTTGCAAGGTGAGGCCTGTGACACTGTGAGGTAGAGCAATTCCAAGCAGACAGCCCGCAGCGGGGTGGTCTCCTCCGACGAGGCCCGTGCTGCTTGCGGGCTCGTTCTCGCCCTCACCGGGAGGGTCTGACCTCCCAGGACGGGGCCGCCATGGCCTCCTAAAACTGAACAAGGGGCTGGCGGGAGCCGCTCGTGTGCAGTGAGTGTTCCGGGCGATGCAGACACGCAGGGCGCTCCGCGGGAGACCTACGTGAACTTGAACTGCATAGTTTCCCGTGCAGTCAGCGAGCAGTTAGCCTGCTAGATGTGCCGGTCAGACACAAGCACGAATTCAAGGCTCTGAACCCGGCTTCCTTGAGGTTTATAATCTACTTCAAGCATGTAGGATCTGGTGTTGGTAACTGAGTCCTGGACATTTATGAGCTTAAAATAAAACAGCCATGACCCCCAAATGTTGCTTAATTTACAAGGTAATTGTGCAACCTCGTCATTTTGATGGTTCCTGGTTTTATCTCTGGTATGCAGTTTCTTTATTCCATGATGCATATTAAAAACACTTTGGCCAAGCAGATTTCTGGGGGCAACAGATACCCACAAGGACCACTTATGTGGTGTGAAGACTGTGCAGCAAAAAAAGAAGTGAACTATCTTAAGATGAGGCCTTCGCAGGTGTTCTGGCCTGGAATTGAGGTGTTGCCCCAAAGTCTCATGTGTCTGGCATGATGGGCTCATGGGACGCCATATTCATTAGACCCGCCCGTGTCTGGAGGGCCCTGGGGGAAGTGGTCGCAGCAGGTGGGGCTGGAAGGGTGTGCGCTTGTCCCTGACCCCTGCCTTCCTGCTCTGCTTCCTCGACGCCCTGAGATGAGCAGCGGTCCCTGCCAGGCTCTTCTGCTGTGAGTTTCCGCCTTGCAGCCAGAGGACCATGGACTGAGCCCGCTGGAAACTAAGCCAAATGAACTCCTCTTTCAAGGTGCAGTGTCAGGCGTTTTGTGCCAGTGGTGGAAAAGTGGCTCAGACAGTGCGGACCTGTGTAAATAGTGTGCCTCGCAGGGAAGGTTCAGCACACACATGCTCGTACTTTCATACTCTTATTTAACCCTAAGATAATTTGATAGCCGAATGAAAGGGTTTATATTTATGTCAGCCACTAATATCCAGACTTCTTATTTGTAGTTGTTTGAGTCCTGAAGGATTCTTTTATAGAGTGACTCTTTTTAAAGGTCAGTTGTTTCCTGAGGGGATCACCCTGGGGCTTCGTTCCTCCCGCCCTTTGGAGGTGCAGCGTGCGGCTGAGCCCAGCTTGGGAGGAGCTGGGATGACAGGTGTGAGCCGCCACGCCTAGCACTGTGATACGTGGTCGTGGGGCTCAAACTCAGGACCTTGCACTTGCCAGGCAAATTTTGGAACCACTGAGCTAAATCCCTGACCCACTTCATTTTTATTTTCAGAATATTCTTGAAAAACAAAACTACATTCACATGTGATCTTGATACACTTGCATGGACTATTTCCTGGGTGCTATTTTTTACTGGGTAAAGAGAATAGGATCAGGAGTCACACAGAGCTCTTGTGTTCTCTGCCACTGGTCCAGCCTAGTGCCGGAGCCTGCAGCCACACAGGCCCCCACAAAAGTTAAATACTCCGGGGTTCTGAAGACTGAGGCCAGGTCTGGTAGTGATCCCCTCCATCTTCACCCCACTTCCACGTTCTTTCCACTGCAACAATGAAAAAGAGCTTTCTTGGGCTTCAGGAATCACCAGTAAGAATTATGGAGCTGAAATAAAAGAAAATGATGTTTGGGACCAACTTTAGGGGAGGTTGATAAGAATCAAGTCTCAGGAAGCCTCACCTGGCCTCAAGGCCCAGGGTCTAACCTTGGTTGTGGATTTATGGTCAGAAGTCTTCGTGACGTTTGCTGAAGGAAAACATGCCACGGATTTTCCTTAAGACGGGACCCTCATATATGAACTTGGCCTCAAGTGGATTTCCTTCCCCAGGGTGATGGTCATGGGAATGCTGTGGCCCTTACTGTGTGCTTAGTGGATGTCATGGGCTTTTTGTTTTTTTTGGGTTTTTTTCCCTGCTTCTTATTCTGGCTGCTTCTAGGATATGGCTAATGGCATGGACCTAGAAGGAGCCCGAGTTTTGGCAAGCAAGATGTTCTAGGCAGCATGTTCTGGGACCATGTCTTTGGCTCTAAACTGAAGACTCAGAGAGCTGCATTTCCAGCAGGATATCTATGGACCTCTGTGACCTTCAAGGGCACCAGAGACCCTTGAACTTGGGGAGATAAAAGTACATCTTTCGTTTCACCAAACTCTTATTAAAATTTTATATTTTATCCAGTGTGAATGCAGGATTCAAATCCCAGTAGGATTAGTCACTCTTGTCATTTTGTTACCAATAGAAATTATAAATATTTTCATATCACATACAGTTGTTACAGATATCTGAAAATGTAATGTGTTCTCAACAACACTTCAAATTTGGGAAATTATTAAACCTGCTGCTGCAATTTTTTAAGTTTCATAAATGAGCATAACTTTTATAGCCATATAATTATTTTTAAAACATTCTGAAAAAGCTTGGCATGGTGCACACACTTGTATTCCCAGCATTCCTGGAGCCTAAGGCAGGAGGATCACAATTTAAGCTCAGTGTGGGCAACTTAGGGACTCAGTGAGACCCTGTTTCACAATAAAAAAAATAAAAAAGGGGTTCAACCCCACTGCTGAAAAAGGGATAAATTTATTTCAGTATAAGTTTTTGTTATGCTGTACTTTTATTAAATAGATTTAAATAACAAAATTCTGAGAAGAGGCCAAGGATCTCACCAAACTCAGTCAAGTCTCAAAATGAAAAGGTGAAAGATCTCTGCCTCTTTCTACTTTTTGCATTGAAGCAGGACAAGAGATACCATTTTGCATTCACTTTGCCCAACTTTTTAATAAAGAATAGCAGTGTTACCCAATGTTTTGTACAGAATAACAGTGTTGAAAGATTAGGCCGGCCGGAAAGGAAACAGATGAAGTGAGTCCCGGGACCGACTCAGTTTACTGCCTCAGAGCTTCCCCTGGCAGCAGGGGCTCCAGCAGTCACAGCACACTCCCTGCATTTAGGAGATGAACACAGTGATTTTCTGGGACTGGAGAGCCTCATACTTGCGGGCTGAGTACTAGAGTGGAAAAGGTAACAAAGTGTTTTCTTTTGGATTAACAGGAGACACTTTTAAACTCCTCTGCTTTGTAGTCCCTCTGTTGGCTTATTACATATAATTTTTTGTATAATGGCTGCTTTGGGGTTTGTAATCTATATCTTTAAAAGATTACCACCTAACTACAAGTGAAAGTATGCCATTTCCTGTAGAATTTAACTGCATCGCTGCAGAATGTATTGATTTCTGTCTTCCTGGCTTTCCCTTGGTGTTGCCATGCATTTTAATTATATTTACATCATTAAATGCCTCAGTATATCACCATTATTTTTACTTGAAGGAATCAGTTATATTACAAAGATATTTTTAAAATAAGAGAAAGTATGTTGTGTTTGTTACCAGGTTTCACAGTGCCTGTTTTCTTCCCCAGTAGGCATAGATATATATCTTAGATCTCGCTGGTCTCTTCTGTTGTCTGTTTTCTTCCTTTTTGTTTTTAACTGAATTCTTTATTGGTACGTTTACCTACAGCTCACAATCGCACTCAACATAGGGGAATTTATAAGACACAATTTAATCCTCATTTTTACCCACATCCCGACCTCCCGGACAGCAAGGGCCACTCCGCTTTCTCCTTGCTCTAAGGCTGCTTGTGCCACCCAGGGGCGCTCCTTCATCACGGTTCAGTGGAACCCACGGGGCTGTCGAAGCCTTTGCCCAGAGGATACCAGGGGGTTAGGACTTCAGTGTATGTATCTGCAGCATCACGACCTTCAGTCACTAAAAACACAGAACGGGAAGAAAGAAAAGATGACATCAAGGCAGCCAAGAGCGGCATGGAAGGTGAAGACCACTCTTTGAACGATTTAAACCCAGTGAGACCCTGATAGCATTACATATAAAAGGTTAACATCCTCAATAAAAAGCAAGAGCCTCAGATTGAATACAAAAGAGTAGTCATAAAATATATTGTCTATAAGAAACTCAAAATATAAAGATACAAATCGTTAAAAGAAAAACAGTACGGGCTGGAGGGTTAACTCAGTGGTTCCGGCGCCTGCCTCGAAAGTGCAAGGTCCTGAGTTCCATCCCCGGTAACCACATATAATGCTGGGTGTGGAGACACGCCCATCAACAATCACACCACATACCACAATGCCGGACGTGGTGGCTCACGCCTGTCATCCCAGCACTCGGGAGGCAGGAACAGGAGGATTGCTGAGTTCGCGGCGGCTTGCCTGGGCACCATAGTGAGCTCAGGGCCAGCCTGAACTACCAAGCGAGACCCTGTCTCAAAAAAGCAAAAAAAAAAAAAAAAAAAAAACAATACATGAGGTTAGGCTATGATGACTATGATGAAAGAAAAAGTGGTCATGTGGCTGTTAGAAAAGGCAGACTTCAGACAAAAGAGGATGGCCTGAGATAGAGTATCTTTTCTTTAAAGATAAAAAGGTCATTTCATCAAGAGAACATAATAATCCAAAATACTTTTCATTTCAGAATGGAATTTTCTGTTACATGAGGTAAAATCCAGTAGAAATAGAATAATTAAATAAACACACAAATATAATTAAAGATTTATGCAATCCTGTCATAATAAATAACAGAAGGGGCCCAAAAATATAAGTATAGACATATAGATTAATCACCACAACCAACCCATTTTACCTAATGGACAGAATTGTGGTGCCAGGAATTGAACTCAGGGCATTGTCCTTGTGAGGCAGACATGGCACCACTGAGGTGTATCACTGGCCCCCAACCTTTTGCTATTTGACCTTTTTTTTAACTTCCAAGTATGTAGAAGATAACTATAATTCTAATTAATCTATGCATCGAAATAAGACCTCAAAAGGGAAATCAGAATGTATTTTAAGTAAATGAAAATAAACATGATCAATAAAGATGGGTAGGGTGCTGCTATCATAGTGATTGTAGAGCATCTCATCACACTGACCACCTTTTTCAGGAAAGAGGAATGGTCTCAAACCTTAGCTTTCCACTAAAGAAAGAAACTTGATGGGCTGGGCGTGGTGGCTCACGCTTGTAATCCCAGCACTTGGGAGGCAGAGGCAGGAGGATTGCTGAGTTCCAGGCTTGCCTCAGCTACATAGTGAGCTCAGGACCAGGCTGAACTACAAAGTGAGACCCTGTCTCAAAAAAAATAAAAACTTAAAAAAAATGAGAAGTAATGCTGGACGTGGTGGCTCACGCCTGTCATCCCAGCACTCAGGAGGCAGAGACAGGAGGAT
>PVIC010051457.1:0-12477 GCA_004025085.1 Thryonomys swinderianus
ACACACACACACGCACATATGCACGCACACACGCACGCCTAAGGATGCCCTGGGCCTGCAGGTGACTGGGCAGAGTGTCACAGGTAAGGGAGTAGCTTCCACAGGGCAATGGCCACCACGGGCAAGTTTCCCACTGCCAGCCCAGGGAAAGGGACAGTGGGGCAGGCCACAGGACGGGGTGGCTGGGAAGTGCCACCACTTGCTTCCTCCCGAAGGCCTCCTCTTCTGGGAGGGAAGATGCCTCGCTGTCTCCCTTCCTCTTCATCCGGGGCACCAGTCACCTAGAAGGTGAGGCTGGCACGAGGGGGAGGGGAAGCAGCAGGCCATCCTCTCCTCTTTCTGCATCTGTGGCAGCTGAAACAGGCCGGGTGCCCTGGGCCCTTGGAGAAGGGGTCCTGTCTCGCCTCACTTCGGAGCAATGACGAGCTGCAAAATGGCTTCCCCAGAGCTGCAGGCTCAGCGGGCCAGGCCTGGAGGGTGCACTTGGCTTCTCCCAGCATCTTCAAGCCCGACAGAGCCCCTACTTTCTGCTGGCGTCTGGCAAGCTTAGGAGTAAGATCCCTGTTCCCCAAAACTCCAGGAGCAGCCCACGTGGGGGGCCACCAACGGATACTCGAAGAGCATCTCCTAATGTGCCAAGATCTGTGTTTGTGAACAGAGTCCGCACGGAAGACACAAAAGCTGCCCTTACGAGTTTTAAAAGGCCAGGCAAGGAATCCCAACCAAGCAGTGTTGTGTAAAGCACAGAGGGAGCCCCCAGTCCAGCAGGAGTTCCGAGGGGCCTCTTAGGGCACAGGTGAAGGGCACATTTGTCAGACGGACTGGTGAGAAGAAAGGTCCCGGCGGGGAGGGTGCCATATGCAAAGGCTCAGAAGTACAAAAGCACAAGGGACTTGGGGATGTGGAAACAGAGTCTGGCTGGGGGGTGAGGGCAAGGAGTCCAGCGAAGGGGGAGATGACAGAGGCAGATGACAGGGTAGGAGGTGACTGTGACAAGTCTCGCTGGCCGAGGTGAAAGCCTAGACTATATCCCAAGAGTGAAGAGGAGCAAGTGAAAGTTTTTAAGTGGAGAAGATGTAGTGACCTGATTTAACTCTTTAATTTTTTTCTTTCTCTCCTGTCCTGAGATGGAACCCAGGGCCTCACACATGCCAGGCAAGCACTCTACCACTGAGCTCCACTCCCTACCTTTTATATTTTTTTATTTTTTGAAAGAGTCTCCTTAAGTCGTCCGGGCTGGCCTCAAACTTGAGATCTGCCAGCCTCAGAGTCCCAAGTGTCTATAGTTCCAAGGATTATAGCTATGGAACACTGAAACCGGTTTAACCTTTTCAGAATGATCATTCAAAATGGAGCTCGGAGGCTGGAGATTTAGCTCAGTGGTTCTGGCGCCTGCCTAGCAAGAGCAAGGTTCGATCCCTGGAAACCACATATAACAATATGGGGCGTGGTGACTCACACCCACCAGCAATCAGTACCACATACCACAAATGCCGGGTTTGGTGGCTCAAGCTTGTAATACCAGCACTCGGGAGGCAGAGGCAGGAGGACTGCTGAGTTCGAGGCTTGCCTCAGGGCCAGACTGAACTACAAAGCGAGACCCTGTCTCAAAAAAAAAAAAAATAAGGAGCTCGGGGCCAAGTCTCTTGGCTTTAACCTCAGAAGCAAGTGGGGACATTGGCACACGATCACACTTAAGTGGCTGCCACCCGCCCCGCCGATTACCCAACTTCCCACAGTTGGCTTCTCCTGCAGTCCTGTGACCAACCACGTGATCTGGATCCAAGGTCAAGGCTGGAGATGCTAAGTCTGGAAGAGCCAGGTCAGGGAGAAAGGGGCTGCTTTGCAGAGCCCACCTGCTGGCACACAGGCCCCCTCTGGATCCTCTGCAGTCAGGACTGAAGTTCTCAATCACCTCCTTGGTGCCACCCCAGCCCAATCACCCTTCCTTTCCTCCGGTGCCCGAGGCCGTGGCCCTCAAGGCCCTGCAGGCGCTGGCCCTGCTCCCTCTTCTACTTTATCTCCCCCAACTCTTCTAGGGCTGGGAGGCCAAGCAAGGAAGAAGACTTTGGGAGTCACTCGCCTCATTCTGCAGAGGAAGGAGACAGAAGCAAAGTGGGGACCCCCCCAGGAAACAGAGAGCCCCGGTTCGGCAGAGGGCCTGGCTGTCCCCGCCCAGCAGCCCTCCCGGGGGCCCTGCCCTCCCCCTCCACAAGGCGTGCGAGCGGCGGGGGGCAGGGCTTTCCCAGAGTAGCCGGACACACCTTCCTCCCTGCCCTGCCCGAGAAACCCTGCACAGGGGGGCCTCCATGGCTAATGCCAGCGTCTGCAAGGACACAGCGAAATGTCCCCTCAGGCCCCACCCTCTCGGTGACCCTCCATCTTCTGCTCTCTGTATATATGTTCTATCGGTCTGTCTCTCTGTTTGTCTCTGTGTCTGTCTGTTTCTCCCTCTGTCTCCCTCCCCGTGCTTCTCTCTTTGTCTCTCTATCTCTGTCTCTTTCTCTGTGTCTCTGTCTCTGTGTTCTCCCTTCCTCCCCAGGCAGGGAGTTGGGGTAAAAATCCCCCAAGATCCCCCATGGAAAGCTGTATCTCTTTCTCCCCCCTTCCTCCCTACCTAATAATCACACTTGTGTGAAGTTGATGCTCTACATAACGAAAAGCGAGGCCTCCTTGGAGAGGGTACAATCAGACAATTTTTAAGATCACGGAGCATTAGACCATTCCCAACTGGGTTTACTAATCAAACAGCCAAATCCTTCATAACCAGCCAATCCCTACAGGGCAATTAAATCCTTCCCCTTTAAAACACTTGCCACACTGTCTGGGGACAGAAAGAAAAATTTGCAAAATTCATTTGATAAATTAGCCAGGGAAAAGAAAGGAGTGAATCAAGCTTTGTTCTTTTCATTTTTTTTAATTATGGAATTCACAATGCCTGAATAATGTTTAATAAGAACTATGAAAATTCCTAACAGTATTACAACACAACACAAAAGAATTAACCTGGTTACCGTGAAAAATTGCATATTTAATTAAGAACAGAGAGTTCAAAACTATCCAGAGATTTCCAAAGTGCTGTTGCCTGAGGGGCCAAATTACATGCTTCCAGGGCTGCTAACGGAGTTAGCGGTTCAGTCATTACCCAGGCGTCCCCATTAAGTGACTCTGGGCAGATGACATCAAATTCATTTCAAAAGCACCAGGAACTGAAGCATTCACTTGGGTAGTTTAAGGGAAAGCAACTATCCTGCTGGTACAAATCAGACCCCTTGTTGATAAAGGCAATAATTAAAGAATAATGTTAATTAGCTGCTTTTATTTGAAGAAAAGTATGGTAGTTGGAGGGCTTCCAGGCTGCTGAGGTGGGAGTCACTCGTTCTGGAAGAAAGGGAGGCTGCCGGTGGGAGCGGGGAGCTCGAGAACCCACAGAAAGGGAGAGAGAGATGGCAGAGGCCGGAACGAGGCAGAGCCATCAAAGACGAGGCTGGTTGGCCAGCTGAGGCCTTGGTCTCCGTGCTGGAATCAGCCTGGTCACTCCAGGCGGACAGCTTAGAAAGCAAGGAAAGATGGTGCTGCCAGCATCTCGGGTACAGTCACCAACAGGCTCGAATCCATCATGGCGGAGACTAATAAAAATAGATCTGCCTCTTCGGCCCCTTCCCCTCACACTCACTCCGTGTTCAGATACTTCCTGTCACACTCCCTCCTTCACATAACCTACTGTCATCCCCGCTCCTCACCCAACCTTCTGTCACACTCCCTACTTGGCCACTTTCTGTCAGACCCACTGAGCCCACACACCCCTCTGTGACAACTTTTTTGCTCAGTCACTTCCTGTCACACTCCGCCACCGAATCACCATTAGAAGGTGAAGTTTTCCAAAGATGGCTGCCGTGTCTCCCACCACCCAGACTCTTCCTGCAATCTAACCCTGACGTTCCTCCAAACAAGGAAAGAGTGTAGGCCTTTCCTTTGGGACCCATACCGACCACCGCTATGGCCTTGACCAAAAGAGAGGACAGAAGTGACACTAGCTATTTCCAAGGTGAGGTTATAGACCACCTTCGCCTCTCCCTGGTTCTCTTGGCACCCGGTCATCGTGCTGTGATGAGGGCCACGTAGAGGACCATGGGACAGGCGCACCCACAGCCAGCACCAGCTGCCAGATGAGGAGCTGTCTAGTCTCTCCAAACTGTCCATCTTCCCAAGAGGAGCCCGGATGTCATGGAGAGGAGACAAGATGATTCAGCGCCTCTGTCCTCATTCCAAAGCATTGTTGCACCCCATGGACGTGGAGGCTCGTTACACAGCAATACATGACTGATACGCAGGCAGCTCCATGACACTTCTTACGAGATACCTCCTCCCCAGCACTGCCTTTCCTCACCTGCCTACCCAAGAGGCCCAGTATAAGAAACAGACCAAGGGATCAAGTGACCACCAGTGACAAGAACTTCTCCCAGAGAAAGCCATAGTTAGCTTTGGCTTTGTATCTTGGCTCTCCAGGGGCTGCTGTGCACAGCGGCAGGAAGTATCCAGAAAGCTGCACGGTCTAGCCACAGCAGAGGAGAACCCCGAAGCCCGATCCTGTGAAAGACAAAACAGAGGCCAGGAGCAGCTGAGCATCTTCCCCGGGACCAAGGGCTCACATCCGCCGAATCCTGGGAACGTGTTCGAGTCTCAGTAGGCCACACGGTCAGACCTCCCACAGCACACAGGCCAAAGCCCACTCGCTTGCTGGGCACTGGGGCAGACTACCCTGCTGAGGCACCATCCTGAGCAGGGCAGGAGGAAAGGGTCCAGATGAGGCAGCTATGGCCACTCCTCCAGCTACGGGGTTGGGGGCTGCCTTCTCTCGACCCTCCACCTTGGTGGCCAAGTGGGAAGCAGGAGCTGGGCCTGAGTCTTCCTCCTGCCACTCTGAGGAGGCTGCAGACCTCAGCAGGCCTTGCCTGCCGTGAGATGCCAATCTGCTCTGTGCTGCCCTGCTCTGCCTGGAGAGTAACTTACTCCCAGAGATGAATTTCACAAAGTAGGCCATGGGCTGTGGGACCAATCGCTTTGCTCACGGAGGCTGCAGAGCATGTCCTCTGAGGGGCAGGGGCCGGCTCAGATTGCTCCCAGGCCGCTGGCCTGAGGGAGCTGGGCCCAGGAACCCCAGCAGGTGAGGGGCAGGAAACGGCCCTGAATCTTTCCAGTGCCTCCTGCTACGGTAACCAGCTCTGGGCCCTGACCTTGGTCTTTGGGCCTGGACATGTGGGCTCCAGCGTTTGGTGCCACTCCAGGAACCCTGGCCACTCCCCAGCTTTGTGCCAAGGAGCTCCGTCCCCTGTATGTAACCCGCCTTCACATAAGTCCTCGACAGGCTAAAGGGCACCCACATGGCTTCTGGAGAGGAAAGGGGGAACCCCTCAGCGGCCACTTGCTAACTACACATGGTCTCTGCTTTGCACAGCAACAGAAATCAAAGGGGGCGGTGGCTGCATGCAAAAGCTCTGCCTGGCTCCGCTGTAATACCTCGGGCCAGTCCCTCAACCTCTCTGCCTCGGCTTCCTCTTTTGTCAGTGGAGTATTAGCGGTACGTATATCATATCATTGGTACAGGAAGAAAAGCACTGAAGTGACGGTACTCAGGAAGCACTGAGATGTGCCTAATACATTGCTACCTTTGGCAAGTGTTTGCTAAAATAAAACTAAATGCAATCTAAATTTTTTTTTTTTATAAGTTCAGAGCTTCTCTCACCCCTGGGCACAGATATTCACTCCAGTCGTTTTTCGGGCATGAGAGCACTGAGGCCGGAAAAGGCCAGATGACTTCCACGCAGAACTGGCGCAGCCGACCCCTGGAACGAGGCTGCCAAGGCACACGACTCTGGGTGCCACACAGGGAGCCACCCTGGAGGACTGAGCTTGGCGGGTCCGCCGTGGGGAGCCCCGTCAGCCAGGGCTGGGGGAAATGCAGACCCAGGGGCACCAGTTCTCCTCGTGACCGCTGACCAGGCCACAGTCACTCATCGCCCGGCATCACTCTGGGCGCCGCTCTTCAGAGTAACGAGCTCCTGATCTGCTGGAGGCACCGGCAAGGGACTGGGAGCATCTGGTGGCCGTCTCCTGGCTGTCACGCAGCCACTGAGAGCAGAGCCAGGCTGTCTGCCAGGAGCCCCACTGTGCCCCACACTAAGTGCCAACCTGGGAGTTTCCCCCCAAAGGATCAAGCAGGGCTGTGGAGGTGTGGCAGGTGCAAGAGCCAGCCCTGCGGAGGCGGCACCTGGCAGCTGGCCCCACGTCACCTCGTGTCACCTCCACTGCAGTGAGATCAATACTTGGGGAGTTGTGCTTAGCTTTGGGGAAATCATTAAATGCTACGCCAAACTAGTCAAAAAATAATTGCATAGAAAGGAGAAGTCAAAAAGAGCTCTGCCTGGGAGCATACAAGCACACACACACACACACACTGACACACCAAGGTGCAGGTATGCACTGTGCACACAGATATTCACAAACGGATGCACATTCAAAGATACGCCTACAGAAACACATTGAGGTACACAAGCCCACAAACATGCAAAGACCCACAAACACAAAGATACTTGTACACAAAGACAGAAACAGGCACGCACACTTAAATATGTAAGTACAGGCACACAACAGTCAGGCCCACCCCGTCTGTTCACTCAAGTGAGGACATTTTTGAGGCCCGCTGAGTGTTCAGCTATCTGCTCAGAGGGTGCTCACAGAGGCTGCCGTCCACACAGGAGCACGTTTCATCAGTGACCCCCAGAGCTTTGATTGCACTGACTCCTAGCATGCTGAGGGCCATAGAAACGGGGTGCAGAACAAGGAGGAGCAGGGAAGCTCCCCAAAGTGACACTGAGCACACGGGAAGGCGGAAGAGGAGCTGCTGGGTGGTGAGGGTGGAGGAAGAAGACTGTTGCAGGGACAAGACATGGGGCAGGGCATCTACAGGGAGGCGTGCGGCTGGAATATAGAGCGCACAGGAAAGTGGTTCCAAATCTAGATCAACAACAGCAGGCATAAAGGAATCTAATGAATATAAATCGGTACCTGATTCTGACAAGTTAAGATGAATACGGCTAACTCTAGAGCAACTACTAACAAAACCTAAAAAAATACAGAGTAAAATTATTGCTAAAATTAAAATGTTACACTAAAAAATATTCACTCAGTGCAATAGAAGACAGTAAAAGAGGAACAGAGGAACAAGAAAGTCATTAGACACGGAAAGCAAAATGGCAGATATAAATCCTACTACATCAATAATACATTAAATGTGAATGGATTAAACCATCTGATCAAAAGACAGAGATTTTCATTTTTCAGACTAGATTTTTAGAAGTGATCTGGCTATATGTTGTCTACAGGAGACACTTTAGATTCCAGGATATACATGGATTGAAAGTAAAAGGCTCCAAAGAGATACGTTAAATAGAAGCCATAACAAAGCGGTTATGTACAACTGTCACATAAAATAAGACTATAAAATTAGAAGAAGATGTTATGAGAATGAGGTATGGTTGCTAATGAATGTGATGAAGATACAACAGTTACAAATCTATATGCACCTAATGAAAAAACAGCAAAACACATGAAGCAAGAACTGACAGAAATGAGGGGCAAACAGCCAATTCAACAATCACAGCTGAGACTTCAATATCCCACTTCCTATAATAGATTGCATGAGGCATGAGATCAAAAGCACTAAAAACCAAGGACAAGGGCAATGACCAGACACACTGAGCCTGGAAGGTCATGTTTGCGACTTTGCCTGAAAAGCAGTGGAGAGCCACTGGAAATGGTCCTGATCTGTAAATAATTGCAATAGCTGCCATGTGCCAAAGAGTAGACGGGGCAGAGTCAGTCTAGGAAAGCTCCCTGGCAAACCGAAGTCCAGAGATAGTAGTAATGGGACATGGTCCAAGAGCCAGGGTAGAGGAGGAGGAGGAAGAGGAGGACAAGGAGGAGGAGGAGGAGACAGGAAGCAGGAGAGGACGGAGGTCTGTAGGCAGTAAAGTCTCAGGATTTAGCGACGAACCGGATGTGAGGGGGAGGGTAGGTAAACAGAATGGAGACGGGTAAGGAGAGTTAAATTTTGGTCTTCTTGAGCCGGAGACACCTTTAACACAGACATTTTTAAATAGTTTTTAACTATTCAGAGAGGAAGGAGGGAAAGAGAGAGGACGAGAACACAGCTCCAGGGAACCCCTGACGGCTCTGCAGATGGTGTCACTTGGGGGTTATTTTCTACAGTGAGTCCCTGCACCAGTCTGTAAAATCCTCAAGAACAGGGACTGTCCAGCTCGCCTTTTCGGTCCTGGTATAGGCTGAATTGAGGACGGCCGCAAGCACGAAGCAAGGAGCTGTTGCTGGGTGGATGACGAACAGAGAGCGGATAAGAAGGCTGCTGGAGACTAAGCGATGGACAGAAGAATGGATGGACGGCTGGACTGGCCGGGCGGGTGGGGGTCTAAGTCAGCAGTAACGGGAAGGTAGATAAAGCGCTGCGCGAATGAGCGAGATGGATGAGTGAGAGACTTGTGAACGAAGGGAGGGCAGGTGCCGCAGAGGTGGCGGCGGTGGGCGGGAGGGTGCCCGGCAGTGGGTGATCACTCGGCCCCGCTAGACTTCCCACCCGTGTGTTCACAGGCCGGACAAAGCTAAAGGCGCCAGTGTCTCTGTTCGTTCTGCACCCCAGCCCACATCCCTGCGGTCCCCGAAGCGGGCACCGGCCCCTCCCCGAGAGCATTCCCACACGTGAAGGCCAGGCCTCCGGGGCTGGTTCCGGTGGCCACCTCGGTCATCTCAGCCTTTCAGGACCTTCCCGACAGGCGATGCCCAGGAGCACACCGGGCCCGGGCCCACGATAGCCCACGGCCAAAGGGGCTTCTCAGAACACCACCCTACCAGCCCCCGTGCCCGCCTTGCACCCGCTGGTCAGTGGAGGGCAGACACGGCTCCCTTGCCCACTGCGTACTTTCATCAAAGGCCTCTGAACTAAGCTCTTGGCTCTTGCACAAGGGGACAAACTATTTCCCGTTTCTCAAGGCAGAGGAGCTTCTCCCCGGTTGGAGGTATCAGGCCTGTCCCCACGGCAAACCTCCTAACCCCCAATGCCAGAAGCTGCTAGTCCTTAACACCTTACGTGCCCCAAGCCTTCCGACCGCTGAGAGCTTTAGGAGCAGAGATGACAATGTCCAGTCTGTCGCAGAAACTCTTATCTTCACCTCTTCTCCGAAGGTGCCCTTCCCCCCCCTCTGTTCCCTGTAGGACCTAGACACAAATCGGATCCTGTTCTTCCCTTGCTTCGAACCCACAGTGTCTCCCCGCTTCCCTGGGCAGAGAATCCAACCCGACCCAGCCCCCACTGCGGCTGCCAAGGGCTCGTGCCAGAACCCGCCTCCTACTCTCGCCTCATCACCCTCCTAGTTTTGCCCCCGACCCAGTCACACTGGCCTTTCGGTTTCTTTTTTTTTTGCTTTTTGGAGACAGGGTCTCGCTTTGTAGTTCAGGCTGGCCCTGAGCTCACCATGGTGCCCAGGCAAGCCGCCGCGAACTCAGCAATCCTCCTGCCTCTGCCTCCCGAGTGCTGGGATGACAGGCGTGAGCCACCACGCCCAGCATTGCCTTTCGGTTTCTTGATGCGCCAAGCTGATTCCCACGTGAACTCTCTTCTGCCTAAAATTTGCCCAAGTGACTCCTCATCAGCATGGCCTGACTGTCACTGACTCAAGGCAGCTTCCCGAGCGAACGGGTGTCCCATCGCCTGGACCTCAGCGCTCTCACCACTTCTTTCTTCCCCTCTTTCCAGGTCCGCAATCACACATTTATTTCAGCTAGCCCCTTTCTACCTAGCACTGGCACCGTGCTGGGCTCAATGCACACACTTGATAGAAATTTGTTTGACGAACAAGTATCAGATTCAGAGCAAAGACTCCAGCCAGACTGTCAGGGTCAGAGTCCTAGGTGACCAGGACCTCCCTGGGCCTCAGTTCCCTCATCTGCAAAACGGGATAATACCACTGCCCACCCAAAGTGGTTGCAGGATTAAAGGAGAGAACAGGGTGCTGCAGGGGCTGGAGTACAGAAAAGTGAGGGGCATCGAAGGACCAGGGGTCACTCATAGGCCTGGCCCTTCCCTGTCTGCTCTTGAAAACCACAGTCGGGGGAAAGTTCTGCCATGAAAGGAAAGAGCTCCAAACGCCAGGTACACAGTAGACAGCAGCGCTGGCACAGTCACTGGAAGAAGGCGGGGGTTGGAGCTAACAGTTTAAAAAAATCTAAAAAACTTTTTTAATAAAGCCTACAAGTCTATCTCCTTCCTTCTTTATCAACGACACGATTTATTGACCAGGGAGGCCATATTGACTAAATAAATCTTGATAATGACCACAGCAGCAATCAATACCTGCTTATTATCAGCCCAGGCTGAGAATTCCATCTTGCGGAACGCGGGCTTGACGACAGGGGCACCACGCAGCTTGGGGTCCTGCGGGCGGCCGGCCGCGGTGGACGGGTGGGCGGCGCTCGCTTTCCAGGGAGTCGGAACGTTCTCCATCAATAAAGCTGCTCCAGCCCCGTGCCGCGCAGGGTTTGGGCTGGGAGTCACTTCCAAGTTGACTGTGGCGGGTTAAGTTTTTTATAAAGAAAATAAAGGGAGGGCTGGAGGGTTAGCTCAGTGGTTCCGGCGCCTGCCTCACAAGCGCAAGGTCCTGAGTTCAATCCCCGGTAACCACATACAATGCTGGGCATGGTGACTCACGCCCACCAGCCATCAATACCACATACCACAGTGCCAGGCGTGGTGGCTCACGCCTGTAAACCCAGCACTCGGGAGGCAGAGGTAGGAGGATTGCTGAGTTCGAGGCTTGCCTGGGCTACACAGTGAGCTCAGGGCCAGCCTGAACTACAGAGCGAGACCCTGTCTCAAAAAAAAAAAAGAAAAGAAAGGGAAACCACGAGCAGAGTCACTGAAAATGGTGGAGCCCTTGGGGAAGGACCAGGGGTGCAGGCGTCAGCCTGAGAGGACAACCCAGGCACGCTGCTCCTGCCTGACCCGCTTCGGGCTCTAGCTCTAGCTGACCACAGAGGCCAGGAGCGGAATGACCACACAGACGGTGACAATCGTAATAAAAGTAAAAATGGATGCTCTTGTCTCCTGCGAAAGGACCACATTCCAAAGCCAGTGTAAGAGGCCTTCCGTGCTTACCAGATCCTGGCAATATCCCCACAAGACACAACCAGCCTGCATTTAATGCCCACTTTGCAGATGAGGAAACTGAGGATTGGAGAACTTTAGACAGCTGCCCAAGGCCTCCCTCCCAGGAAGAAAGCATCAAGACCTGGGGCTGAGGTAAGTCCAATCCCCTATTCACTTCACATGCGTCTTCTGAGGCAACTAAAATCCAGCAGGCAACATCCTCAGATTTTAATGACAGTAATTATGGTGCTGCTCAGTGACGGTCACCACGCGGGAACGGCTTACAAAGTGCCCAGCCCTAGGCCCAGTGTCTGTATTGAGCTGTTGCTCTTGTTACAGTCCTTGAAGAAAAGTACTTGTCTCCAATGATTATAAACCAGAAGCTTCAGAGGGCAGGGCCTTGGTCTCCGGTGTCTCCTGCCTGAGGCTCCATGGTCCCGCCAGCACCTGACATCCAGAAGGGGTGGAAGAGCTCTCAGTAAATAAGTGAATGAAAAACTGGCGGCCTTCACACCGGGCAGAAAAACAGGAGCCGGGAGAGGAAGAACACTAGCCGCTGAGGAAGGCAGGGCTGACGTAAAGGAGGAGGCCGAGAAAGGGAGCCCCTCACCCCGGGGTCACCGACCTGGGATCCCCCCTTCCCAGAGCCTGCTGAACCAGCGGGGGGTGGTGGGAGAGGCATCGCCCGGTGTGAGAACGTGGCCTGGCTGCCCTGTGTCCGAGGTCAGCCACCCCACCGGCTGCAGGGACCCACTTTGAGCGCTCTGCGGCTGAGGCCCAGCCCGCAGGCTGCCGGCAATTAATGAATGGATGTATTAATTAGGGTAGGAGCCACCTCCCAGGCTGGAATGGGGCCACCAGTTTCTAAAGCGGGACTGAGACTGACAGAGCTAAAGATAAACCCTCACTCGCCTCAGGCCTGAGGCCCGTACCCAGCCGCCAGACCCGGCAAAGTGTCCTTTAGGAGCCAGGATGGGTGAGAGGGCTGAGGCGCCGAGAGAAGGGGCCCCCTCCACACGCAGGGGCTCCCCCAGGGTGGGGGCGGGGCCACCCGTCACGCACACATCTGCTGAGCACCTCTTACTCCCTGTGTCCCAGGGAGGGAGGCGGAGAACTCGGGTGAGTGCACGGATGTCACCGGTCACATGCAGCAGGGGTAGGAGAAGGGGGCCCTGTTCAAAAGAGCAGCGGGGACCTCCTGGAGGGGGCCTGTGAGCAGAGGGGAGAGATAGGCCGAGGGGAGCCAGGCCGCGGCAGAG
>PVIC010051458.1:0-12468 GCA_004025085.1 Thryonomys swinderianus
TCCTGCTTCGCAAGCGCAAGGTCCTGAGTTCAATCCCCGGTAACCACATACAATGTTGGGTGTGGAGACTCACGCCCACCAACAATCAATACCATATACCATAGTGCCAGGCATGGTGGCTCACGCCTATAATCCCAGCACTCGGGAGGCAGAGGCAGGAGGATTGCTGAGTTCGAGGCTTGCCAGGGCTACATAATGAGCTTGGGGCCAGCCTCAACTACAAAGTGAGACCCTGCCTCAAAAAAAAAAAAAAAAAAAAGAGAGAGAATTCTGTTAGAGCCAATAGTGAGAGGACAAATCAGAGGTGCCCAAGCAGCAGAGAGCTGCTGCAGAGAGTGACGACCATTTCTCCACACAGTAAAAACCCAGGGCTTTATGTCTTTTCCAGAATCCACTAGGATCCATCTGAGGCAGAGGAAAGAACATTTCTGAGTGCAATCTAATAGAAACTTCAATTCTAACTCTGCCTGTTACTAAGCCTGGGATGTTTGAAATGCTTTAATCTCACTACGCCTGACTCAGTAAAATAGGAATTAGATTCTTTTTTTTTAAAGCATGGCTATGCAACTTGGAAATATCATATACATATATTGAAACTACCAGAGAGTAGGGGCACAATATTTTGCAATTTTTGTTTGCTGACCGTATCTTTCTAGTCCCTTTGATGTTATGATTCCTCTTACACTCTAAATGCTTTGCACCAAGTTGCATATGCATTCCCCAAATCAATAGATATTTGAAATGAGTAGTAGCAATAAAACAATATCCAAAAAGGTTTACCTATTGATAATAGTGGAGTCTTTTAGAATGTTAGTGACCAACTTTTGCTTCCTGTAAGTAGGTGGCATGGAAGCCAGTGTGTTCTCAAGAAAACTCATTTGGGTGTGAGTGGTTTAGTTCATTTTTCAGTTAGTAGAGCTGAATGCCATAGACTGAGTATTTATAAAGAAAAAGGATTTGGGCCGGAGGGTTAGCTCAGTGGTTCCAGTGCCTGCCTAGCAAGCGCAAGGTCCTGAGTTCGATCCCCGGAAACCACATACAATGCTGGGCATGGAGACTCACGCCCACCAACAATCAATACCACATACCACAGTGCCAGGCGTGGTGGCTCACGCCTGTAATCCCAGAACCCGGGAGGCAGAGACAGGAGGATTGCTGAGTTCTAAACTTTCCTAGGCTACAAAGTAAGCTCAGAGCCAGCCTGAACTACAAAGCGAGACCCTGTCTCAAAAAAAAAAAAAAAAATGGATTTCTTTAGCTCATAACAAAACCAAGCTCATGGTCTTACAAAGTGAAAGAATGAAGTCATGAACCAAAAGGAGGAATTTAAGGGGTGTTTTTTTTTTTTGAAATAAGAAAAAAGTTCACAATGGACACCCACCAAGAGGGGATTCTGAACAAAAATCCTAATTGATGTGTTTGTCCTGCTCTTATATGCAGAGGGTGAGAAAGGGTTTGTTTCCAAGCAAACTGTGTTCAAAAGAAACTAGTTAGTTTGTATTTCAAATGTTTCTGGAAGTCTAGATATAGACAGGAGAAGTCAACTAACTTAGCAGTAAGTGCTTTTCTTCCTGGGTGGAAAGATCTTAACTCTGAATTGTTTGTTCTTATGTATTCTTTCACATTTCTACATTGAACTAACTATTGAATTAGCTCTTAATTCAGTGGACTATTTTCTTTTTATTACTCTATGGCTAGCTTGCCCTGACTGCCTACTTTTAGTAGTTAAACTAAATTATGACAAGGGCACTGGTATTTGCTTAGCCTTGGATGAGGACCTTCCTGCTGGGCCATGACATGCCACAGGGTTTCATCACATGGCAAGACAGAGAATAGAGCCAGTGCTATGGATAAACTAAGCAAACCCAAGGGGCTTATGGTGAAGGCTTGGTCCCCAGGGCCCTGCTACTGAGAGGTGCTGTGGACCTGTAAGAAATGGGGCCTCCTGGGACTCTTTGTGTCACGGGAGCCACACCCTTGAATGGACTCTGACTGGACTCTTATTCACTCTCTGCCCCAATTCAAGATGTGAGCATTTTGTTCCTACATGTGCACCTGCCAAGATATGCCACCATCCACCAACCTCACCAGAACACAGGAACCAAGTCTTTGAACCTCCAAAACCATAAGCAATAACCCTGTAACCTGTATACATTAATGCCTCCATTATTGCATTGTAGCATTCCAAAGTTAACCATTTGCCTTTTATAATGAAGCCCACCCCACCATGAGCCACTAATCCACTAATCCATTCAGCCACAAATGAATTCATTTGGACAGAACTCTCAGTAACCTGAGTGACTCAGGTAACCTCATAACAGTGCTATGTGATCTCATCTCCTAACCCAACAGTAGGAATTAAGTTTAATATGATTTTTATGATGATATTAAAACCATGGTAGGAACATAAATGATATAATCAAAGACCATGATAAATGTTTAATTTTTTTAAATTATTATATTAAAGACATATTGCCATTAACCCCTTATAAATACTCCACCTAGCAGTCAAATCTAGTTTTCCTCAATTACTAACATACAAAAGTAAGATAGACTTTGTATCAAAAGCTAAGAGAATTAATATTATTGTAAAAATTATCAGCAAACTAGTAAGATAAGAAAACTTGCTTGGATCAACAAAGACTGTGTGTGTTTTGATCTATGGTAAATTATACCTCCATAAAATTGCTTTTAAAAAACAATAAAGCATCAAGACATCTATATTTAATGCTATTCATATGTTAGAGTGCCCAAGAACATAGGCATACTCAACAAATACCTACAAGGAAGTTTTTTTTCCATTTTGAGGAGCCCCAGGAACTTTTTCCTGGCAGACAAACAGAAATAGAAGGAAGGGAAGTTTTTCTTGTCACCTGAAATTCAATTAATTAATTCATCAACTAGAAGGAACTCTCAGGACACCTCATCTCCACCAAGTGCAGAAATCAAAGTCAGATCCAGAAGCAACTTTTAATTCACCATCAAAACAAAAACTCAGAAAACTAGTTTTGGCTATGAAAAATAAGTAATACACAGGGCCCTGAATCATGGTTTAAAAGTCAGATATATTCTGAATATCTTTTTTAAGCACTACAAATTACGGTACCCCTCTGGTTGCTAAGAATAAAACTTTTGAATTACCCATTGAAATAGGAAATGCAGACCACAAAGAGACTGACTTTCAATGAGGTCAGAAATCTTGATGGCTGATCCCCAAGAGCTTAAAAGAGATGATTTGATCAAGGAAATCATTGCTACATCAGAATGAAAACACAAATAACTTCACCCATATACTTCTTCCCAAAGGGTGGGAAGAACTCTTGTCACTGGAAAAAGAAGAAATGATTGCAGGGCCGCAGATTTAACTCAGTGGTTCTGGCACCTGCCTCCCAAGTGCAAGGTCCTGATTTCGATCCCAGTAACCACATACAATACTGGGCGTGGTGACTCATGCTCACCAGCAATCAATACCACATACCACAGTGCCGGGCGTGGTGGCTCATGCCTGTAATCCCAGCACTTGGGAGGCAGAGACAGGAGGATTGCTGGGTTCGAGGCTTGCCTGGGCTACGTAGTGAGCTCAGGGCCAGCCTGGACTATAAAGCAAGACCATGTCTCAAAAAAAAAAAAAGAAGAAGAAATGATTGCATTTCCAGTTGACATGGTAGTTGATTTAACAGATTTAGGACTGATAAGGCTACTTCTTCAGAGAATATTTTTAAAGATCTGATGCAAGTATGGAAGATTCTAAGAAGAGGTTTTGTTCATTCCAGTTGTTTCCAGTGCACCCTGGGGACTGCTGACCTGGCCAGAGACCTGGCTCTGTCACTTACTGAAGGATAGCCTGGTGAAAGTCATGTGGCTTCATTTCTTTCCGTTTTCTCACCTGCATTTTATCTCTCCCTAGACAAGAGGTGTAGCTCAGAAACACAATCTATTACAAGAAATTTCCATAGACATCGACACCACTGCGAGTGATCTGTGGATGGACTGCTCTAGCTTAAAGACTGACCAGGTGGACAATCAACCTATTTGATGTTACACTGAAGGTTAAAAAGTATACAGGCCTCTTGCAGTGGTTGACACATAAGAATACTCTGGAGGAGAAGCTTGGACATTTATTAGAGGCTAAACTGGGGCTCATTAAAATTCAAATATGGAAGTAATGCCAACCCACAGTTCTACGTTTGGACATGTGGTATTTACAGAGAAAATTAAATTAAAATGAAGCCATTAGAATCGGCCCTTAGCCAGTGAAACTAGTGCCCTTATAAGAAGAAATTTGGACGCACAGACACAGGGGAAGGAAAACAATGTGAGGACCCAGCAGGAAGGCAGGTTGTGTGCCAGCTGGGGTGGGAGGCCTCAGATGAGAGCCACCCTGCCTGCCTCAACTAGTGACTTCTGGCTTCTGGGGCTGAGAAACACATCTCTGTCGTTTTAGCCACCCACTGTGTGGCATTTTGTTACATAACAGCCCGGGCAAAACCAACACAGCATTCGATCTCAGTTGGTTTATGAACTGAGCTACATGTTTAAGTCATGGGAAACGTGTAGTATTTGTGAAAAAAAGAAAGCAAAAAAAGTAGTTTTTTCTTTGGCACTGAGATTCTGTAGCAGCAGCAGAGAAACGGGCACATTTGCTGATGCTTTTATCAATATTACACTAAGGACACTTAAAGCACTATGTTCCTTGCATGTTTACATGTGATCCTGTTCAGTCTGTCTCCTAGGAAGAAGATGAAACACAGAATGAATCTGAATGTTTTTCATGATGTGCGCATAGTGTCTAGAACTCTCCAGAAGGTTGCGGGGTGGCCTGTCTCCTATGGCCCAGGGTACCAACAGGGTCAGAGCTGTGACCAGATGTGTCCAGAGGCCCGCAGACAAAGGCTGGATAGTGTCTGGGCAGCCGCCAAGCAGGGAGAGGTGTTCTTTCAACCCTGATAGATGCAACCCTGACTGCTGAGAGTTCTGCCCAAGCAGTCAGAGGGAGGAAGGCATTCAAAGAACACAAGCCAATAGGCGCCTTGCTTTCTTATGTAGAAAAGCAAATAAAATGATTTTTTGCAATTTCCAAGCAGGTAGACTTTGTGTTCTCTCAGATCCACCCAAAGGCAGAATTATTTCTGTTTTGATGGCTTTTAAGAGTGAGCAAGAAGAAGCAATGGGACAGGTAGGCAGGAAAAGACCCCACTGAGGGCACAGGCTGGCAGCATCTGGCACCATTTGCATTCCTGACAGGCCTCACTCTGGGGGTGGGCAGTGGGCAGGACATCACAGACTGTCCTGAGTCACCACGAAGAGCTTCTTGGGAGAGAAACGTCCCATCTCTAATCATGCCTGGGCACAGTGGCGGGACAGAGCAGCATCTGGCCTTTCCACAAGGAGCTGGGCCAGGGACAAAGCCCCCATCCGTCATCTGCCCAGCCTGCGGGATAACTAATTTCTGTGAACCTGAGGGATGTTCCATCAGAGCAGTGCAGGTGACGGAAGAATACAAATGACCTGTTTACAGATGTCAGTACCGAGCAGAGCAGCCAGAGAGGTGGACAGTGTGAAATGCTGACAGATTTTAATATCCCCATGTCTAGCCACAGGCTGTGTGTGCAGATGGGAAGAGTCACACATGACCTTGGAGAGGACGCTGTTTTGTTCCTCAGCCTTCAGACAAAATAAACATGAGCTGTGTAGAGGAGCATGTAGCCATCACTGAATTTCTCATTCTTCCCTTCAAAAACTGTTTGTGGAAAGCACTCGGTGCCAGGCACTGAGCTACACACCAGGGAAGCAAGTGTAAGTTATTCTACTACTGCTGCCTCAAACAGCCAGTCTTTCTCAGGATCAGAGGACCAGAGGGGCAGAGAGTGAGTTCCTTTTCCTGCTGGGAGTAGAACTGAGGCAGACTGAGGAAATCTGAGATGTCTGGTTTTCAGATTTCCACAGAGGAGTATCTTCTAGTTTTTAAGAATATGTAGCAGCCTGACCATAGGGAGAAGGACAGGAATCATTTCCATTTAGTTTCTCTACAAGGGGGCTAGTCCTCACACTCAAAAATATTGTTGCTTCACAATAGGAACTGTGTATCCTCACTTCCTATGTCAGTGAACTCTTCTCTTTGCCAACTTCATCCATAACAACACCAGCCATTATAAAAGCCAACAATGTGTCCTCTCAAGTTTCCCCTATAAAACTGCAAGTCATAACTCCTGGTATATGTAAAAGAAATCTTGTTGTTGGTGGTGTTGGTGTTGTTGTTTTGAGACAGAGTCTTGTTTTGTAGTCTAGGCTGGCCCTGAGCTCACTATATAGCCCAGGCAAGTCTCAAACTCAGCAATCCTCCTGCCTCTGCCTCCTGAGAGCTGGGATGACAGGTGTGAGCCACCAAAGCCGGCGCTGTGGTATGTGGTATTGATTGCTGGTGGTCATGAGTCACTGAACCTGGCATTGTATGTGGTTACCAGGGATCAAACTCAAGACCTAGCACTTGCAAGGCAGGAGCCGGAACCACTGAGCTAAATCTCCAGCCCTGTAAAAGAAATCTTATCTAGAAGTAAAACCCACTCTATGTTGGGCACTGCAGAAGACTTTTGGATGTCTTCCCTGCCCTGCCCTGCAGGACAATTACTTGGATTACTGCAAAATCTGCCCCACCCTGTGGAATCTTTGTCTACAGGGTTTATTGCAGATATAACCTGCTTTAAGTATGCTGGGATTTGGGGTGTGAAGGATTGATACCAAATACAGTGAGGTGAGTTTGAGTATTTTGCCTTCTGCTGCTGCTGCTCAGAGTAGCAAGAGTTGAGCCCAGTCTCACACTTTTTCTCAAGGTTCCTATTTTGTTGGTTGTTAGTTGTTAATCCTTTTGCTGAGGGACTCACAAAGGACTGGAGCTTGCCACAAGGGTTCTGACTGTGTCCTCTTCCCCTATCTCCTACAACACTAACTAAAATTAAACTTGGGCTTTTAGGAAGAGGGTATCCTGAATTTAGATCTGTCCTTAATTACAATGAATTTTTCCATAATAAGAGAAAAGAGTGTTTTGTTTTTCATTTTGTTTATAAGGCACAGAGAGAGATCAAAAGAAGGTCACATGAAGAAAGCAGAAAGTGGAGTGCTGCAGTTTGGAGCCACCAGAAGCTGAAGTTGGCAAACACTAGTTTCAAAAGCAATGGCAAAGATAAGAAAAGGAGAGTTGCCCCTTCCTGGGATTCAGGGTGGTACAGGCAAGAGAGAGCAGAAGTAGAAAGACACAGTCGTGAAATAGACCCAGTGTCGCTGCTCCAGGTTGCTCAACAGCACAGGGATGCTGCAGGGAATGACAGGAGAAGTGGCATTGGAATCTGGATTCTAGAACAGATTGTCTTGAGGCTGGCCATACAGTGTGGACAGGTGGCAGAAATTCCACAGCTCAGGTGGGCGACAGTGGGCCTGCCATTGGCCTGTCCTAGTAGAAGCAAAGAAAAAACCGAAGGGTGTGTCAGAGATTAAGAAAATCTACATGGCCATCAGAAATGAGAGACAACCATTAAACCAATGGGTCCACCAAGGAAAGAAAGGTGGAACTGTGAGTTTCTCCAGCTCCAACATCAGCCACGAATAGCGGCAGAACTGGGGCAAGAAAGAGTGTTATGCAACCTGAAGGAGCCACATCCAATCATCCTTTTCCTCCACTGCAGGAAGTCACAGGAAGCTTCACTGGGTACTCAGATGGCATCACAGGGAGAAACGGGAGGGGAGGAGTTCTGGAAGACCAGGCACCTGACCCAGAAGCCCTACACAGCTGAAGTAGCCACAAAATTTGTGGTGATTCCCCAAGAATGGTAGGGTTTCAAATGATTTTTAATTTCATCTTAACTTTCATGTATTGTTTGAACATCAGACCATAGATGTGAATTATTTACTTAGTGAGGGAAATATACAAAATAAATCTATTCTTTCCCTGCTAAGATTTAAATCAAAATATCCTTTAAAATTCTCACATGTTCAGAGGTGGGGATTTTGGAAAGTGATTGGATCATGGAGGTCCTGTATTCATTAGCAGCTTAATCCCTGCATGAGTTCATAGCTCAATCTACTGTTAGGAGATGGGGTGGGCTGAGGGGAAGTGACTAGGAAGAGTGTGCTCTCATCAGACCCTCCTGCTCCTCCTCTCTCTGCTTCCTGGAGGCCCTGGGTTGAGCAGCTTTCCTCCACCAGGTGCCTCTACTGTGTTATTTCTACCATGGGGTTTGCTGACCACAGACTGAGCCCTCTGACACCAGGTAAATCCTTGAGCCAAACAAGCATGCCTTCCTTTAAGTTTTAGGTGTCATGTATTTTTGTCTCAGAGATTAGAAAGTGACCGATACCCCTCTTATGCACACACATTCTCTTTCCTGTTGTTTGGTCAGTGAGGGGTCCAAAACTGATCAGCAACACAAAGAGAATAGAGTTACCATTTCTCTGAAATCTCAACCTAGGATAAAAATTTTGTTTACACCTATATTCCAATGGCCACAACCATGCCTGAGACTCCAGATTCTTTGCTATTTCTTGGCTCATTGTACCCTTTGTCTCTCAGAGATGAACTAGCCGGGGTTCTTAATTTCCCATGGATCAGACTGACTTTTATGTTTGATCCTTATTTATCTTTCCCAACCATTATCAGTTCTCTTTATTGCCATAAGGATTAGTAGGGTGAGTGAGTTTGAACAATTGTTTCTTTGTTTCTTCTGTAATTCCATTAAAGACAGTTCTTACTCAATATTCTTAGCAACATTTAACTAAATTACCCATGGCATTCAACACACAAACACAGTGGCTGAGCATATTAAACAGAAATAGTCTAATTTAACACTGTCTATATCAACAACCACTTCAGGAGTAAACTAGATCCTTAAGGTGAGCAAAACGATTAGAAGACAGGAATAAATTTTATTTCAATTTTCAATGTACAAATCATCACCATCGTCATCATCAGTGATAAAAAAAACAATTGTCCTGGAGAGGTGGGTAGAAGTTCTTCTACTAGAAACCCTCACCGCAGGTAGGCTCCATCTGCTCTGGGTTGAATCGCTCAGTCCATCTACATGAAGAAAACCCAGCCCTCTCTTTTGCAGGCTGAGGAAGCCTTCCTCCATCTCCTCTGTGAACATTCACTAGCTACTGCTCTGGGACTCCAGGGGAAACTTGCAGATTCTGCTTAGGACAGGCTATTGACCCTGATGCAGGCAATTCAGACTCAAGAGGAATGCTGCCCTTTCACAATGTCATCGAAAAATTACTTCTGTATCCCAAATCATAATTGCCTCTTTGCCTCTAGGTTTATAATATTGTGTCTGTTCTCTAACCTCCAAATATCTCACCCTGCACTCTCACATTCAGACCATGTCTACCCCAATCCGAAGGAGTGCCCTTAGACAGAAAAGGGGGCCATGCCTACAATTCTAGCACTTGGAAGGGGAGGCAGAAGGGTCCTGTGATCTTCAGGCCAGCCCTAGGTGCCTGTCAAGGCCAGCCTGTACTACATGGGGAAGCCTTGACTCAAATACAACAAAACAGAAACAAAAACCAGGGGAGCGCTCTTTGGTTTTTCTGGGGCCCCCTGTCTTTTACTGGACCTTTCTGAACACCATACTGTTTGCTCCCAGTTCCCAAGACTCTTTGTGAAGCCAGCACCACTGGCTTCACTTCCTCACTGACAGCTTCCCCATTAGATGCACCTACTCCATCACCAAGCCTCCAGAAGCCTCAGTCAGGGGTCCTTTTCCCCCCAAGAGACACTAGGATTGAATACAGTACTCTGGTACAGATCAGCTAAGGGACTGTCCTACTAGTATCAAGCAGTAAGACCAGAGACGCCATGTGCAGCCAGTGGAATAATTCACAGCCCAAGATGTCACAGTGTTGAGGCTCCAGAGAAAGATTCAAACTTTAGGAGCCTTGGAAGGTTCCCCTTGGAAGAGGACTCCTCACCCCTTCAGCTCGTCATACAAATACCCTTTTTCCATTAAAAAACAAACTAATGGAATTGGAGAACACAAATGTTGCAGTGCCTCATTTCACAGCTGATGAAGTCAAGGACCCCAGGGAAAAGGCAGCTCCTTCAAGGTCAAGGAGTAAGCCCAGGCTGGCTGGACTTACTCTCCTGTTACAGTGGATACTCTGCTTTAATGTGTCTAGCGGGCATGTTTTTTTGGAAATGGAAGCTGGGTCAACCTGGCAGGACCCAATCTTGACAGTTCTCCCCTGTGGTCTCGGTTGTCTCCAGAAGACAACGCAATGTCATTCTTCAGGCAAGTTTCTGAATTATTTCTAAATTATGCTGTGCTTAGGCTTCCCTGTATTATTTTTTAAAAACAGTGTCATTTCTTGTGTATTTGCATCCTATTTAGGTTGGTTATTGTGTACGACATTCCAAGGCACCATTTTCCCTAGGCTGGTTCTTGCATGCTGAGGCCTTCAGTATGGTAAGCTTATGAGCTTCAGTCCTGAGCAATGGAAATTTGGATTCGGTATTTTGTAACTCTTCTTTTCAGATCTGATGATTGAAACTCAGACTACCTTATGCTGAAAAGAGAATTTGAGGGCTCCTTTTTGGAGAAGCCAAAAGATACGACTGGCTTAGGAATGGCTGCGTCTAAAGATTCACAGGAGCCCAATAGGTTTCTTTCCCCTGCTCCCTCCATATCTCCCTGCTTCCTTCTGAAAATAAACCAACGTTCTCTCCTGCTGTGGTAAACATGACCCCAAGCGCCTCAGGAACTCTAGGCTCTCCAGAACTAAGATCTCCTTTTGCTACTGTTCAAATCAGGTTCCAAAGTTTCTATTAAGCTTCACTTGGTAGAGAAATTGGGGTGGTCCTTGGATATTAGAGTCAACATCACACAGAATGCATAATGGAGGTATTCAGAGGCAGAGCAAATACAACCATATATAAACCACCATATGTGCCACAAAATCATCACCATAATCAAAATAATACGCACAGCATTCCCTTCCAAAAGTTTCCTCATGTCCCTCACTCTACTGTTTATATTTTCTCACTTTACCCTCTCCTTCACCCTCGGCAATTAATACACAGCCTTCTGTCGTTATACATTAGTTTGCAATTTCTAAAGGTTAAATAAATTGAATCATACCTCACAGCTTTTCATTCAGCATAATTATCCTGAAATTCATCTGTTACTGATTACTAATAGTTTATTTGTTTGTTACTAAGTATATTATGAGGATATATCAAAACGGTTTATCCATTTGTTCTTTTGTTGATAGGAATTTAGGTTGTTTTCAGTTTTTCACCACAATGTATTAAATTGTACTTCTCCCCAAGATAGATCCAAGTGAATGAATTCTCACTTAGAAATAAGGTCATTGAAATGATAGTAAATGTAGGATTTTGGGAAGCGAGTACATGGGATTTAGAGCAGGTCCTCATTACAAAGACTTGTGTATCATTGTAAGAGAAAGGGATTTTCTTCCTAAGCACGGAGAGATGCGGGAAAGGGGATCACATGACGAGGAGCCGAAAGTGGAGCTGCGCTGCAGGCTGGGGCCAGAAGCTAGAAGAGGAACAGGCTGTTCTGAGGGCCCTGGAAGGCGGGGCCTCTGCTGATACTTTGTTTTCAAGTTTGTATTAGTATTCCTAGAGACATAGTCTTGATCACCATAATCCTGAATGCTGGAATCACAAAAATCAAATCCTTGGGACGGAGATTTAGCCCAGTGGTACTGATGCCTGCCTAGCAAGCGCAAGATCCCTGGTTCAATCCTCAGTAACCACAAACAGCAATATGGGGCATGGTGACACTCACCCACCAGCAATCAGTACCACATACCACAGTGCCAGGTGTGGTGGCTCACGCCTGTAATCCCAGCGTTAGGGAGGCAGAGGCAGGAAGATTGCTGAGTTCAAGGCTTGCTTGGACTACATAGTGAGTTCAGGGCCAGCCTGAACTACAAAGCAAGACCCTGTCTCAAAACAAACAAACAAACAAACAAAATCAAATTTTTTTTTTTTTTTGGAGACAGGGTCTCGCTTTGTAGTTCAGGCTGGCTCTGAGCTCACTATGTAGCCCGGGCAAGCCTCGAACTCAGCAATCCTCCTGTCTCTGCCTCCTGAGTGCTGGGATTACAGGCGTGAGCCACCACACCCGGCACTGTGGTGTGTGGTATTGATTGTTGATGGGCATGAGTCTCCACACCCAGCATTGTATGTGGTTACTGCGGATCGAACTCAGGACCTTGAGCTTTGCGAGGCAGGCACCGGAACCACTGAGCTGATCCACCGGCCCCAAAATCAAATTCTTATAGACTAAAGTCTATAGATCACAAATCTAAAGAAATAAAAATTCTGAAAGTATAATTCTGGGCAAAGTAATTTAGTAAAATTCTTTTTTTTTTTTTTTTTTTTGCTTTTTGAGACAGGGTCTCGCTTTGTAGTTCAGGCTGGCCCTGAGCTCACTATGGTGCCCAGGCAAGCCGCCG
>PVIC010051459.1:0-12475 GCA_004025085.1 Thryonomys swinderianus
AACCACTGAGCTAACCATCCGGCCCTTCCCTTCCTTTTTAATGGCTCTAATCCTTATAGTAACCACACTTTCTTTGCTCCCTAATTTCCTGAGCCTAAAATATTCAAGAGTACTTATGTTGTAGCCTGGTGTGCTGGACTGCCTAGAAATTTCATCCATCATATTAATTAGTATATCACCTTTAAATTCAACCTCACAAAAAATATAAGGACATAGGCCAAACATAAAAAGTTTTTGCCACAATGTAACATGCATGGCTTCTAGTCTAATTCCCAGCTGAGCACTCATTCCCATCGAAAAACCTTTGAGCAAGGTCTTTCCTGTCCATATTCCCATTAACATTCTGGCTTTCTGAACTCCAATCAGCTATCAATCTCTGCTTAGAGTATTTCAGGCCTTCTGTTACCTCAGATCTCCAAACTTTTTCAAATCCCTCCCTCACACCGGTTCCAAAGACTTCAGAACTGCACAGTCTGACACAGGGACAAGAATGACTCTGCTCTTGGTATCATTTATGCATTAGTAACACTCCTATTGTTGAGACAAAATATCAAACACCTGCATTTAAAGAGGAGAGGTTTTTCTCAGACTTTCTAGGGTTTCTGTCATTTTTCCCCAAGGTAAAAACAACCACAAAACATCACAGTGGAAAGATGTGGCAGAGGAAATCCTACACTTGATCTTAGCCAAAAGGCCGAGAAGCGATGGCAGAGGAAATCTAAACAACCCATGGGTCAAACCTCTTTCACATAGGCCCACATCATAACAGCTGATTTAACTATGAACTTATCAAGGGACTGATCCACTGGTAGTGGATCACAAGCCAGTGACCTTCCAGAAAGTTCATTTCCCAAACACATGAGGCTTTTAAGAGACACTTTAGATTGAAGTCATAACAACAACCATCTTGAGAATTCTGACCTATCCTGGAAATGAGAAATCCCAAACATGCTATTGACCCAAGACTAGTTCATCTCCAAGTTAGGATTTTTCATATCATGTAAGATAGTTAAGTCTACTGCTGAAGCCACTACTACTGGAAATAGTGATGGAGAAATGGGTGTTATTCCAACTAAAACTATGGGACGAAAACAAAGGCTGGAATGTACATCTCTATTTCCCTCTGAATACCAATCTATTACTGTAATTCTGTGTAGCTGTTTAAGGAACTTTTGCTTTGTTACAAATACAGAACTAAGGACTTCCACATCTCTTGAGTTTTCTTTGAAATATTCTGATTGCTGAGTTTTGGAGACATTTGTTTTGTAGGAAGACCTGCATTTCAAATACATCCTTGCAACTAACTCCTCAATAGGGTTTCAAATTACTAAAAATAATTAAAAAAAGGAAATCCAATCTGCGATGGGATTAAATATATGAAGGAGTCTGTTCTATTTCATTTAGTCACAACTCCACATATATTGAACACGACAGTAATTCCACGAACTGTTCAACCATATTATAAGGAGCTATCTGCCAAGATGTGACCTCATGCCACTGCTGACGTATCTCTTAAACTGTGCCCTGTCTGCAACTCATTCTGATCATATGTCCTTGAAAGTGTAACTGAGATTTTCACTAAGTTTATGGACTGTGCCAACTAGAAATTATTTGGAGGCTTTAAAATTAGACCTACACTTCCAAGTCTGAGGAGCTGTTTTCTCAAAGATAACCAACTGCCAACCACTCTCTCAGGCTCCCTTTGAGGCATAAAATTGAATGTACCCCAATGCTACATACTTATATCTAGCTAATTGTGGGTGCAATCAACCAACTGAGGATACAATTAGACACTGTAATTAGCTGCTGTGGTCCAAATTATTGGAGAGAGACAAAAACAAGAGTCCTAGTCAAAGCCTCTTTAAAGATGCAGGTCTGTGGATGAAATCTCTGATGAGAGTCATTCAAATGAATATATCCATGCAGTCAAAGGGGAAATGGGAAAATCACATAAACTAAAACTTATTTGTAGAACAGTAGGAGAAAAACAGTATTACTTCACACACATATGTGTATACATTTTTATAGTTTATAAATCTGCTCTCAAAGTCATTCTGTCATAAATTGATTGTATCTAACACGTGTCCACTTGCACCACAAAAGAGAAACTGCAGCATACAACTTTGAAGCAAAGAAAAAAATCCCTCCTCCTACCATATGTTATCTAAAAGAGGTCAAATGTCTCGTTTTCTGCTACAATTCCATAATCTTGCACAGAAAAAAAAAGAAAAGAAAAGAACTAATATTACCTGATCATTTCCATGTTCCAAAGACTCCAGTGGAGAGCTGACAGGTGATATTCCACTTAATCCACACCTCCATGCAGGAGACATTTCTCCTTTTACAGATAAAGCACCATGAGCCATCATAGAGATAAAGTTAACAGTTTGACAGAAGCCCACGCCACTGAAAAAGGGCAAGATGAAGTATCTCTGACCTAAAAATTTTTCCTTTCAAAATTATGATCTTCCATATGTCTGGTTTATTATCTGGAAGATCTGAATAACACAAAATCTAATGTCAGAAAACAGTTTGGAGCTGAATCTCAACTCCAGGAAAATGTCAATCACCCACTAAACGTTCATTGAAGACATTTAGAAAGAGTTCTTTACTCTGTGTGAGATCGTGGAGATAATGAATGACACTTTAATAGTTGCTATTTTATTATATAGGTCTTCATAATTTTATATACATTTCACTTTGCTATGGTTCCTTCAACTGTTGGAAAGAAAATTCTTCAGATGATTTACTAGTAAGATTTTATATAGAATTATAATTTGGAGTTATGTCTTTGTTTCAGCATTTAATTAAACTCTGTTTTAGAAATTCACCAAAATGGTAAAAACAGGGGAAAAGATAAATGGTCATATGGATTTCAATATTTTTTAATTACAGGAATCTATTCACTTTGCAATACCAGTATAACAATTCCTTAATGAAACTGAATTATTTCTTTTAACATTGACTTAATTAATGATTCAATTTATATTAGATTGATTTTTATAATCATTTTAAATATAATAGTAAAGTTTAGGGCTTTTTGAGAAGAGACTTTTAAGAACTATTAAAATCTCAATTTCCTTGAAATAGAAGTTTATATGGAAAAAAATGGCTTTACTTAAGACACAAAATTTTACTACTCTATTTTGTTTAAGAAAAATGCAATAATTTTATATTATAATTAATTTTAGGGTTTTTAAAATCCAATTATTTCCTGAATGAGCTATTAAACTTATTTCCTGATATAAAGGAGTGAACTGAATGGCTTAGAGAAGAATGGCTCCAGGATAGTTAATGGGGTTTTAGCCTATTAATGAATCCTCAACACTTGCTGCCCGTCAGCTTCTCAGAAACATTCATATTAAACCCACGTGAGCTAAGGCCCAGGTTACAAGTACAAAGCTTTTCATGGTAGTGGTTCACTGGATAGTTAAGTGGAGAGAGGGCTTAAGTCTCTTCCTCAGTTTCTCCCAGATTCTCCCTCAGGAAGCACATAGGAACTATCTATGGCAAGTAGGTCTTCTAGAAATCTCAAGGTTGGCATGCACCTGAAAATCTCGATCTGTGTCTCAGAATACATTTAAAAATCTCTCCAGGAAGCAAGACAGTGACACAAAGTTTATCCTTTAAAAAAAAAAAATGTACTCACTACGAAGGTCACACACGTATCCAAAGGAGGTATATATTTAGTTCATCACAAGTATCTGGAAATCAGAATAATTGCCTAACATTGATTAATGTGTCATTTAGCCATTAATCATTCTGTGTTAGTTTCCTGCCGTTGCTGTAACAAATTAACACAAACTGAGTAGCTTAAAATAACACACGTTTACTTTTTTTTTTTTTTTTTGAGACGGTCTCGCTTTGTAGTTCAGGATGGCCCTGAGCTCACTATGTAGCCCAGGCAAGCCTGGAACTCAGCAATCCTCCTGCCTCTGCCTCCCGAGTGCTGGGATGACAGGCGTGAGCCACAACGCCCGGCACACGTTTACTATTTTACAGTTCTTGTATCCCGACACCTAAAATAGGTGCTCAAGACTCCTTCCTGCTGGAGGCTTTATGGAACACTGTGTTCTGGTATTTTCCACCTTGTAGTGGCTTCTCAGATTCCCCAGATCAGCCCAAACCAATCTAACCTTAGTTTCTATTCTTCTTCACCTATAACTCCTGTTACTTCTTAGAAGAAGCCTTATGATTTCACTGGGCTGGCCCAGATAATCTGAAATAATTTCCCCAGTTCAATATCCTTAATTATTCATATTTCAAAATCCATATCAAGAGATCTTAGCAATTAGCTTGTGCATATCTTTGTGAGGAACAGAATTCAGCCAATCATAATCCCACACAGAATTCATTGTAAGTGATTTATGTTTTCTTTATGTGGAACAAAAAGAGGAAAAAATGTTTCTTGGCCCTTTCTGCCACTTTTCTTAATTGCTTTATGTAGAATTGACAAATCTGGACTTATATATAATTTTTCTGATACACATACACATGCGCGCGCGCACACACACACACACACACACACACACCTCAATTCTGTCCTGGAAAAATGGCAGCCTATTTTAAAGTTTAGTATTTTCTTGATCTGCCAGGTAGCATAGCTATATTCATAGACACTGATAGCATTTACTACTTCAAAGGTCACTCCCCATGCTAAAATATGCACCAATAGGAGAGGGTGAAAGTAAATGTCCACCCTTTCATACTCTGTTATCTGAAACTCTGCAGAACACCTTCCACTCTCTATTAGCTTATAGGATTAATGGTTTGAAACCCTGATTTAACTTACATTGTGTTTTGTGCCTTCCTTTCCCTTACTAATCCCACATCTTTGAGAGAGAGACAGAGACAGAGAGAGTCCGAGAAAGAGACAGAGACAGAGACACAGAGGCAGAAAGAGAGGCGCGTTTCTTCTGTCTTTCGCCTTGCTGACCAAAAGAATGCCGTCTTCTGGCCCTTGCGTGGAAATTTTCCTCTGTGCCTTGAAAAGCACTGGCACTCACTGGCAAAATCTAATTATTTACAGTTACTCTTCAACCCAACTTCTGTATCATGGTTCAGAATCTCCACTCACCTGGTCAAATTATTCTATCTCTCCTTAAAGAGAGGCAGAAGGAGGGTAGAGTTATTTTTTGCTCTTCCTTAATACTGGAACCACTGGAAGACTTAAAATAGACAAAGAGAAGACAAAACTTGAACTTTGTTTCCAGAAAAGCAGACTAGAAAACACAGTTTTAAATCTGCAGCAAAATGGCCGCTCTATCTTTTTTTTAATTCCTGACTAAAGACTTAAGTACGGATCATAACAGGCTGCTTTCACGATATGCGCCCGGAGGTGAGCAGAACAGGAGAGAAAGAGGTGGCACCAGTCGTGCTCAGTGCGGTGTCCAAAGGCACCGACCGGACCAATGATTCTGTTCCCCTGGGAAGCAGAGTAGAAATTTGTGAAATTTGGGAATTACAGCTTCATGGGGAAGTAAGTGAAAACAGACCGTGTTTTGGAAACAATACAGGTTGGGCATTAAGTGTTTTCTTCTAAGATGGAAATAAATTTCTTTGCAAAAGAAAGCGAGGTGACATGAAGGCTAAATAGTCTCACCAGTCGTATTAGCAATAATTGCTTTCAAAGGCAGCTGTAACTAAACATTTTCAAATTGTGATATTGCTAAAGAGAGGCACAGTGAAGGAGGGAAACGGAAACCATGACAGGGTAGAACACAGAGAGTTTCGGGTGAGTAACTCATCTCACAAAGGGATCTGCGTAGGTTAGTCAGCAGAAACAAAGAAATAAAATGTAAATCAGCCAGGGGGTCCTAGCTGTGCCGTGGATTCCTTAGGAGGAAATACTAAGGTTTATGACATTTGTGCACCTAACTTTGAGAAGAGCTACATAGTATGCATAGTAGGCATGGAACACCTGCTGGCTAGGTGATAACTCTTGGGTATTATATATCACAATTCACAATTCTATATCTATCCTCACACCATACATATATATATATATATATATATATATTATATATATAATATATATACATATATAATATATATATAAATATATGTATATATCCTTTAAAAGGAGATATATACATATGTATATAAATATACGTATATATCCTTTAAAAGAGGAGATATATACGTATATACATATACATATATATAATTTATATATATGTATATATCCTTTAAAAGAGGAGATATATATATATATATATGTATGTATATGTACATATATAATTTATGAGTTTAAGCAAATCTTGGCAACTCTAACCAATTCCTGCACCACATTCTTTTGCCTTCTATATATTTTGTCGGACACTTTTAAAAATAGCCTTAACCTCATTAAGAACTTCCCGGTGAGCCTTTTAATATGTTACTTTAATGTTCAAATTAGCTGTAAGTTCAAGGAGAGAAAATGTGTCTGACTGGGTTTCAGGTATGCTTACTCCTGTCTACATGAGATGCAATAGCTAGATAATTTCAAAAGCAAGTGCCTTTAGGATTCAAGCTGTTAATGTTTGCAAACCAGACAACCACCCTTAATACCACTGCTGGTTTATTGACACAAACTCTACGCTTCCCACAGCTTGTAATTGAATCCCCCCACTGCTTAATTGGAAATAGAATGACTCTACAACCAGATTTGAAACATCTTCAGAAGCTGGTAGGAACATCAGCACTCCCTTTTCAAAATAAAAATTATATCATTAACTGAGTTAAGTGAAGATTGGTGTTCTGGTGGATATCTGGAAATGAGTGCTCCCCAGGCCTGTCTGAGCTCAGGGCAATTAGGGATGTCTTCTGTCTTACAGTCTCTGCACATGGCCTCCCTCGTCACTGGAGCATAGAGGATAAATCTGGCTTTGTTACTTCCTTGCAAAATCCTAATGTCTTCGCTATTCTCTTCCTTTAAAAGACTTTTCCTTTTCAATGCATTCATATCCTTTGATCCAGCAATGTATTCAAACTCTGCTACAGCAAATAATTTTTGAGTTCTTATTAAAAGCCAGGTACTGATCTATGAATGAGAGATAAATAATGCAAAATAGGAAATAAGAAGAAAAAAGCCGATTTTAAAAATTATTTATAAAATATCTAAGATATCTTAATTCTATCAAACTAGAGAAGATAAATAAATCTTCAGCTATACAGTCATCCCTCAGTATCCAAGGAAACCTGGTTCCAGGACTCCTGCAGAAACCTAAACCCACAGACTCTCCAATCTCTTATATAAAATGGTATAGTACTTGCACAGAACATGTCCACACTCTCCTGAAACATTACGTCATCTCCAGATTGCTTAAAATACTTAATACAATGTGAGTCTCATGTATATAGTTGTTGTATTGTATTGCTTAAAAAGTAGTGACAAGAGGGGCCGGAGGATTAGCTCAGTGGTTCCAGCGCCTGCCTGGCAAGCGCAAGGTCCTGAGTTCGATCCCCAGAAACCATATACAGTGATGGGCGTGGAGACTCATGCCTACCAGCCATCAATACCACATACCACAGTGCAGGGCGTGGGTGGCTCACCCCTGTAATCCCAGCACTCGGGAGGCAGAGGCAGGAGGATTGATGAGTTTGAGGCTTGCCTGGGCTACACAGTGAGCTCAGGGCCAGCCTGAACTACAAAGCAAGACCCTGTCTCAAAAAAAAAAAAGTAGTGACAAGAAAAAAAAGTGATACATGTTCAGTACAAACACATTGTTTTTCCAAGTTGTTTAAATGCAAGGATGCAATATTCATGATTAGAGAGGGAGAACACTATTCTTGATGAATTCTAGGCATATTTATTAAAGAACTGACTATAGCAATGATAATTCTAAAACAAATCAAATGAGTAGAAGAGGGAATGGGCAAAGTAAGGTATAACATCCATGGTAAACGTTAGTTACAGAATGGTATAATAATTTCAAAAACATTTAATATGCAAGTAGGTAAGCAGAGGAATATATATATTTATATATTATATATAATATGTATATTTTATATATATATATATTTCATAGAAAGATGATGGATCACAATACTTCAACATGCCCACAGGGCTTATCTATAAATTGTAAGATTTGAAATAATTTTCCTCCAATACTCCCTTGTAAATAGGCTTATCTAATACTTTAAGGAATTATGTTTAATGTTAAAAAATATATTTGAAGATGTTGTTCACAAAACGTGTGCTAGTGGCATCCTTAGCATTGGTCTCTCCCATTCTTCATGCGGCCAGTTGAATTATGTAGCTGATTCTGAATCTTGTCTGGACTCAGGCCCCTTGGTTTCATATCCTGTCTCAGGCATTTATTAATTGTATCAACATGGAGAACTGTTTAATATGCAGAAAATAACATCTTTATTAATGAGAAAGCCTTACTATTTCCATTATACATACAAGCAAAATTGTTGTGGTACTCACTTTTTTAAAAGAGTTTAGTAGATTAAATGAACTTTGAGGAAGAGCTAACATTAATTGAGTATTTTCTATTTCCTGGTTCCTCTGTTCTCATTTTATGACCTTCTTCACTCACTGCTCCCTTCCCTTACCTGGTGTTCTTACCGGCATACATTTTCCCATCCCGTCGGCACGTCAGTGTCAAGCCTGGGTGTTTGGTGCTCAGACGAAGGTGTGGAGGCCACACTGAGATCTTAGTGAGGCAACAGAGGCACTGCAGCTTCCGGTTTCCATCTTGCTCTCCATCACCTTCACCCCAGCTCCTCCTCTGGGCCTGGACTGCAGCCCAAGTGGCCCTTCACCTGCAAAATCCTTCTAATTTCATAGCATTTAAGATTACTCTCTTCTTCTTGAGGTACCCTTCCTCATAACACCTGATTCGTCTACCTGCACAAGTATCAGGCCCAAAGTCATCTTCTTGCATATACCTTTCCTAAAAATGCCATGCAAAATACAGGGGGACTTATCTCGTTATCCTGTTATGTTTTCAATAAATTTGTAATTGTTAATTTAAATGATACTATTTGGACAGGCAGTTATGCTAGAGATTTAGTCAATGATTCTGAATTAATTAATAACATAATTGGCACTCCAGTCGCAAGTAAAAAAACGAATGTCTCTAGAAGTCTTTTTTAAAAAGCAGTAGAATCAGGGACCCAGAATAAGTTGCTGCTCTCTCTGGACGGTCTATTTAACATCATAAAACTGCCCTAAAACGAGATGCTGCTGCTAATCACTTGAGAATGAGCAGCGGTGCTCAGGAATGCAGCACAAGTGCTGTGGTCCTCAGGGTGCTTAGGACTGATGAATGGTTCCCTGCTGCATGAAAGGCATGCAGATGAGAAACCATGACAGAGAACTATGATGGGGGTAGCACATGCCCGGAAGGAACATCAGGCTGGATGGAACCAGCCTACGAAGGAGATCTGTTCAGTCTTCTCTGAAGAAGAGTCTGTCAAGCTGAAATCTGAAGGGTCTGAAAGAGAATTACATATAGAAAGAGTGGAAGGACTCTCCAACCTTGTAGAAGAAGAAAGCATGCACATATGTCCTGGGGTAGAGGAAGAGGATGTACCAGGGTATAAGTAGAAAAAAAAAGGTTTTCCTTCTATAGACACATGATTCTCATACTTCTGACACTATATGTGCATATTTTTCCTGTACCAAGCCATCCTCAAATTTTACACAGACACCACATGTCATACAATTTACTGGAATTCTGACAATACCTGGAGAATATCAGATCTCACAAGTTAAGGACTCTGCTCTGTAAGATGCTTGTCAATTCACACAGAATGAAAGGCCAAGAGTCATCCTCATGGCTGGCTGTAAATCAGAGATTTCTACAACTTCCACTTGGGTTTGATCATTAGCTAGAATGGCTCACAGAGCTCAGGAAAATGTTTACTGATTAGATTACCAGTTTATTATTAGAAACACCAAGAACATCCAGATGGAAGGGAGGCATCGAGCAAGATACAGGAAAAGAGGTACAAAGCCCAGTGTCCTTCCAATAATCCTCCCTCACAACAACTACAAATGTTCACCAACCTGGAAGCTCTTGCAAACCTATCGTTGGGGTTTGATGGAGGGTTCATTACACAGGCACGATTGTTGAAGTCACTGATCACTGGTGAGCAACTCACACTCCATAAGGTTGAAAGTTGCACCTTCTTGTGTTGGTCAGCTTTCCATCAAGGTGACAAAGAGATGGAAACATAAGAGATAGAAAGCCTTCCTTCAGCACAATGTTTCAGCGTGGGGTCATTCGGCCCCACTGTTCCCAGCCCCGTGGAGATACAGGGTAGCATGCAGGGGAGCACATGGCTGAGCAAAGGTGCTGATCCTATGGTTGCTAGGAAGCAGGGAGAAACAGTCTGGGAACAAGATATGCCCCTCAAAAGCAGTGACCGTAGTGACCTACTTCCTCCGAGTATACCCCACTTCCTACAGTTTCTACCACACCTCAATAACAACATAAATGGGGACGAAGCTTTTGACACATGACCTCATAACCCACACATGAGCTTTGAAGGACATTCCACATACAAACCTTAATGCATCCAATCACGTGCTTGGTTACCCTGGCAACAAGTCCACATGTAGGGGCTGCCCAGGAACCTCTAACAACCAGTCATCTCATCAGCATATTTTAGGACACTTACCCTGGGTTAATACTGTCTTTAAACTGGAGTAAGAGGGATCCTGATTGGGTCTTATGAGGATAAAAATAATCATTCTTATTTTGCTAAGACTGTTCTAGTTTTAGCACCAGAATTCTACCATACAGAAACCCTTGGTTCTGGAATAACCGAAAGTTTAAGTCATTCCAACTGAATTTCAGATCGCTTCCACTGTGAACCTCTTCCAGATGACTTCTCTCCACACAACAGAATACAGCAGCACCGAGAAGACAAGTCCACAGGGAGGTTCCCCTCCTGGGCCCTGCCCAGCGTGACTGGGAGCACATTATCCCATTGCCTGAAAGGCTCACACTTGCTTTCAGATATGCTGCAAGGCTCCACACCATGTCTAGCATTCTGCAGATGGACTACACCATCACTGCACCCATCTTTCATCTGAGAAATATCAAAAGGGCACCTGTCTGTGGGAGTAGGTAGTACTTGGAAACACGTAGTATTTGGAATTCCACACATATCCATCTGTGCTCTTGTGGTAAAAGACAGCACCACAGAGTTACAGTGAGATAAAATGCAGAAGCTGTTGTAGGGCCTAGAGACTGGCTATTCCCAGATCACATGTACGAAGCCTTAAGTTTCTAAATTACTTTTTTTTTTTTTTTTTGCTTTTTTGGAGACGGGGTCTCGCTTTGTAGTTCAGGCTGGCCCTGAGCTCACTATGGTGCCCAGGCAAGCCGCCGCAAACTCAGCAATCCTCCCGTCTCTGCCTCCCAAGTGCTGGGATTACAGGCGTGAGCCACCACGCTCAGCATTATATGTGGTAACCGGGGATCGAACTCAGGTCCTTACAGCTTGCGAGGCAGGCGCCGGAACCACTGAGCCAACCCTCCAGCCCACTTTTTTTTTCTTTTGAAACAGGGTCTTGCTTTGTAGTTCAGGCTGGCTCTGAGCTCACTATGTAGCCTAGGCAAGCCTCGAACTCAGCAATCCCGCTGTCTGTGCCTCCCAAGTGCTGGGATTACAGGCGAGAGCCACCATACCTGGCTCTAAATTACTTTTAACCTTCTAAGTTGTTACATATATACTTCATAAGAGAGTATAATTTATAAATATTTATGTTTGTACGTATTATATCTAACAGCTTGTTTCATACCTTTTCTATATTTATACCTACAGTAGATAACCCTTCATTTGGACTGTTGCCAGGGGCTCCTCACGTAGTGCTTTTTCCATGTGAGGAAATGAAAGACGGAGGAAAAGAGTTTAAGATGAACGTAAGAGCAACAGAACTCAAAGTGATTCTAATGCAAAATGATTATCAGACGCTCTAGTCATGTTCTCCTGAACTTCCTACATTTTCCTTTCTGACTACAGGAGTATTGTAGCTACTCCTGAGAGTGGACTCTGCGGAGAAGAGCTGCCTCTCCTGAATGGCAGCCCTGGATCCCAGATGCAGGCGGGCCTTCTGACCTCAGGAGACCTCCGGAGAGTAGGAGGAGGTCACTGGCCGTCAAGAGAGAGCTCCCAGCCCAACTTTCCACTCCGCACAATCCACTCACCTTGCCTTTACTCACAGGTGGGGCCGCTGCAATCACATCAACAGACTTCTTCTCTGTCTTGGTGTCATCTAAGCCATAGCAGATGAAATAAACCTGAAGACTAATTACTACAAGGCTCTGGCTAAGTATTTCCCATAAACTGAATTTTCAACATCATTTGATGAAGTAGGAGTAGGAGCTATTATTAACACCCACTTTGGAGATGATAAAGCCAGAAGTTTTTCCAAGCCTTATAAGTAAGCAGAAGTGTAGCTCAAAAGTTGCTCATATCACAAAGAAAACAGGTGAGCATGAACTGCTAGCCTTAGCTGGCAGTTAAATATTTC
>PVIC010051460.1:0-12486 GCA_004025085.1 Thryonomys swinderianus
AAAAAAAAAAAAATTGACATTATAGAACTGTGTAAAATGGAATCTCAGTTCATTTTCTATTCCTCTACAAAGCTTGACCTGATACCTTAGTGTTATAAACCAAGGGAAATCATGTATTGCCATCCATAACTTCTGTGGTGCAAGAATAAAGGCAAAGCACATTAAAGATAGTTTGCCTCTCCTCAGTGATACCTGAGAACTTTGCTAGAAATGTGAAGATTGAGGGTTGAATTTACCTGACCTCTTGTTCAGTCATTTGGGTGACATGGTCACTGCCGGCTGAGGTACTGTTGTTTTTGTAATGTGTACATGTTTCCCGTTGTGTGGTCTGCAAATGGTGGACAGTTTCTTGGGGCAATTTGAGGAGAGTGGGAGAGGAAGAAAGAAGAAAGGGAAAAAAATGAAGAAGAGGAAAGCATACAATAGGAAAGAAGGAATAGTGGGGGGTGGGAGGTAGGAAGAGGTAGTAAGGAAGAAAGAGAGACAATGAATATGAATATAAGGCAGAAGGTATATTAGCTTTTATGACCTAGTCTCATGTGATACTTAATGTTATGTGTATACTTGACTGGACTTCAGGGTTCCCAGATACTTGGTCAAGCCTTATTCTAAGTATTTCTGTGAGAGTATTTTTACCTGAGATTAACATTTAACTGCGGAAAATGAATAAAGTAAGTTGCCCTTCTGAAAGTGGGTGAGTCTCACTGAGTAGGTGAATGCCTGATAAAACTAAAAGTTGACCTTCTCCCAAGTAAGAAAATTCATTCTGCCTCAATGCCGTCCAAGTGACATCTCAGGTTTTCCATGCCTTTGCATTAGAACTGAATCACTAGTTCTTTCTGGGTCTTGAGCCTCCAAGTCTTTCATTTGGGACTATAGCATAAGGGCCCCTGGTTCCAGGTCATCAATCTCCAACTACAACTACTATGTGGACTGTCCTGGTCTCCAGCTGGCCAACTCACCCAGCAAATCTTGGTGAACATACTCTTACATTCTGGATTCTATTTCCTAATATATCTCAAAATGCATATACTTGTTTTTAATCTAATTTTGTGACAGTTACAAAGGCCCCTGCAGGTCAAGGTAAAGGAATGAAGATCCCATCTCTTACTAAAGAATTATCAATATCACAGCATAAGAAGAGCATGGGATACATATTGGTGCAGTCATCTTTAGCAAATGTCATGTGCCATAGCGTGGTAACCTGGGGTTAGGGTAGAGGATGGCCAGAAGAAAGATTCTTAGAGGGAATAGTGTCTCTGTTGGATGCTGAATACTTAGACATTGGCCAATTAAGAGAAGACTTGCACTCTGGTATGAACAACTGAAGATATAAATGAGTTCTGAAACATAGGATAGGTATTGTGAAATAGAAGATATTCAAAGGGGAAAAGGGAGTAGGAGTAAGTAAAGAAGGAAAAGAAAACATTTGATGGTAAAAAAAGGAAGTATAGCTTTTGTATATGGGGTGGGGGTTGTAGGGTGGCAGAGGAATGGGAAAGAAATGAGAAGTCATGTCATGTACTGATACAAATTCTTAATGTTGATTTTGACCATAATGTATATATGTACCAATAAAATAAATTGCTAATGTACTCATAAAATCAATTTTGAAAAGAAAGAAAAGACTATTTCAGATAAAAGGTAAAATAAGACCTAGAGATATTAGTTTATGTCTAGAGAAGTAGCAATATTTCATTTATTTTAGTGGGAAGGATCTAAACTTATCAAATTCTTCTCTTGATAAGTAAATCATGGTTTCTCAAACTGAAGATACTGTACCTATGAGGCCTTGGTTTGAGACCAGTCCACCCACTGTTATCCTCCTTCCTGCTCTGCCTGGACCCACAGAAAATGTTGAAGTGTTTGCATAGTAAATGCCCCTTTGGCAACAGCATAACACGTGTCTCCAGGGTCTGGTGTAAGAAGGTAAGAAGAGGTTGCTCAGATGTTGGCTGTTCTCATTACTCTGAAGATCATTCCTTCTGCTGCCATCAGATAATACAATCCTATTTTTTAACATTTCCAAGGAGACTTCTCAACCTTAGCGTAGATCTTATTTCAGTCTCTATCAACTCTTCTTATTGGGATGAATCCCAACAGAGCCTTATTTCCTAACCACAATTACCCTCTAGGACACAGGGAGCAGATCCTACTCTTTTGCTTTTACTTGAAAAATTGTATGGTACTATTAGCTTAGAAGAACCAATTATAAATATTTTGATATTGCTGGGGTTTTCTCCATTATTTTTTCTACTTCATCCAGTATTACTTTCTGTATCTATAGTACTTTCACCTCTTTATTCCTTCATATTTGCTTCACCCTCAAGCTTCTGTCCCCACTCTAGACTTTCAGAACAGTATCTCTGGGCTGTTGGAGTAACTTATTGATTGATCTTCTAACCTGTCATTTTTCCCTAGCCCACCACACTAAACATCAGCAGGACCTCTTCACAGAAGCCCTTGAACAAATGCTGGTGTCCTTCAGAAGCCAGCTACTGAGTACTTCTTTACTTTTTCCTTTCCAGGCTAAATGATCCCACCTCCCAAAGGGTGGCTTTCTGTGCCTCTGTGACATAGCTTAGTGTGATGTCTGCTACCCTGAGTCAAGTGATTTCTAAATAGAAACCTTCTGGTAGCACCATCATTAATTAGCATCACTTCTCAGAACATCTAAAAGAAGCTGATTGGGAGAACAGTGTGCTCCAAACAAAGCTAGTGAAGTTCAGAAGTTGGCTGATTTTAAAAAGAAGAAGAAACAGGTCTGCTGCTTAAATTTTCCTGTGGAGTTCATTGGCTTTTTCTCTTCTCCTGGACTTACTTCTCTCCCTTGATCCTGTTGCCATCACTTTCCTGTTCTCTTTCTGGACCATACTGTGCCTCATTCATGATTTGTTTGTTATTAACAGAAGTCCTTGGGCCACCGGTTTGTGTTAGGACTCCTTTCTTCACAAGACAAGTTGCTCGCTAAAGTTAAGAGCTACCTCACCTTTTTGAACTCTATAATTATAGCACAGTGCATGGCACATGGTAGGTGCTCAGTGAATGTTTAATGACTGAATGCAGGAACACATTATTAGTGAGTGGGTGACATTTTGCCCATTTGGGGTAAGGCAGCCACGTGACATCTAAGATAGTATTCTGATGTGGTCCCAACAGTTGCCCATACTGCTGTTTTTGGTGAAAACTGTTTCTCTACCACTGGAAACTATACTCACCATAGGTAGGTTGGAGCCTAGCTGTGGTTTTCTTGAGGAAACTTTTCCCTGCCTTCCTTATCAAGGCAGGGAGTTATATGTGTGCTCCTTTGTGCTGTTCATATCTGGGAAGATGGCATCATTTTTTTTTTTTAGTATTTGTTTATTATTTCCATTCACCTTCAAATGACTAGACCCTGGAGTAAAAGGTCAAACATATCTTCCTTTCTTTGTATTTCAGTGCCAAAGAGACTGCAGGTCCTACCAAAGTCTCCAGATAAATATGAATAAAACTTTGTGTGAATGATTAATAACCAAGACCTTTTCTTCTGGATCATGGAATAGTCACCTTTCTCCTTTTTTTCTCCCAACACACTACAGTCCTCTATTTAGTTAGGATTGTGCTATGAAAAGATTAAAAAAAAACCTAATAAAATATAACATATAATGCATTGTTCAAAAACCCAGGAACATCTTTTATTAATGCTTTTTTGTCTAAAAATAGTCCATTACTATAAAATATGCAGAAGAGGAAGGTAGGTTTTTGTTAAATTATGAAAAGCCAAGCTAACTAATGGGCCTGGGCTGACCCAGCTGCTCACTGTGAATGGGCCGTCCCAGCTATTTTGAGCATTATAGGTGCCATTCATCTCCTTCTTAGAGGGGAATATCATTACTGTGAGAAATATGGAAAAGTTTTATCTGAAAATGACAAAAGCAATTAATAGTCCTATTATAACCCACTTCGGAATAATATTTCCTATTCTTTGTGCCTCAGCTGCTCTGGGCTTTAGAACCCAGCACTCTGAGGCAGAATGATAGCATGAAATTCATGGGCTCATTTCACACCAGGAGCAGTAAGCCTGGGCTCCCCACCCCTTCATCTTGTGGTAGTGATGACATTTACCCAGGCATTGCTTTCAGAACTGGAGCTGGTATAAACAGGTTGGGGAGGAAAAGAGAGCCTTCATTTTCTATCTCCTTCAAAATTCCTCTTGAAGCATTGGCTTACTTCTCAACAGGCTTTTAAATCACCTTAGTGAGGATCTTATCATTTGCTTAATATTTCTGATACTGTGGTCTCATTTCCTCTTAGTCCTTATTTGGCTTCTTGGCAGAGCATAAAAGTCCTTCATGGAGGTGGCCTCCTCTTTAATTCTAGAAGGGATTCTTCTTTTTAATCTGTCACTGGAATGTTTTCCCATGTGCGGTGACACAAGACGTTCCCAAGGTGTTCTAGTCCCACGTTAAAAGACTGTCTTTCAATTTACATCTGCCAATGGTAGATTTTTTTCTATTTGAAAATAGACAAAAGTAGAAAATTATGTTGGATTTAGCTGTTGAAATTGCCCTGGGTTCCAATATTAGCCCTTCTGAAATTTGGAGAATATTAAATCTAATATAAATCTAGTATTTCCTGCAGATAGCATGTATCCAGTCTTATTTGGTCCACAACTTTAGTTATTTAAAGGAAATAGAAGTTAATTTTCACAGATATTAAAGTAATCTGAAGCCTCTTAAGGCAGCTTCATGGAGTCACTAGGAATCCTGGAGCCACACTGTCCAGCCCCACCTGTGGCCCAGGAACAGCCTGAGCTCCACCTGTCACTTTGCCTTTACCTCTACAAGAGTGAGAAATGAGGACCAAAATTTGTGGCTTCCTGTCTTTCTGGAAATTATAACTCTGCCTTTCCCAAAACTTAGAACTGCAATGGGAGGGTACAAGAAGAAAAGCTTTTCTTACAGATTATAGTGGCTTTTGCTCCTCTGACCATAAGAAGATTGGATATTGGAGGCGAATGATGAGTCTCTGGCACCTTTCTACACCTGGTCCTGCCAAGGATTAAGTGAGGTGATAATAAATGCTCTCTTATGCACTGTTAAATCTGGTATTGGTGGCAGATTTTATTGTTAAAATATCAGAAGGCAATTGTTAGATAAAGTTTGCTCTAAAATTTTATGAGCGATTTTATGAAAGACTATTATGAGGAAAAATCCTTCATTATCCTTTCACACAGAGGATGAAGAGAACTGAAATATAGATGTCAATCTCATTTTTTTTTTTTTGAAACAGGGTCTTGCTTTGTGGTTCAGGCTGGCTCTGAGGTCTCTATGTAGCCCAGGCAAGCCTCGAACTCAGCAATCCTTCTGTCTCTGCCTCCTGAGTGCTGGGATTACAGGCATGAGCCACCATGCCTGGCTAGATGTCAATCTCATTTTATGAATGACAAGATGAGCTCCAAGGGGATGTTATTTTTCCAAATCATAAATCTAGTTAGTGGCAGAATCAGAATTAAAATTCAGAGTCCTTGGCAGAAAATCCATTGCAAAGACCCTTTCTAAATTCAAAAATTAATTGTAGAAGGAAATAGTGGTTAAATTATCAAAGGAAGTTTTGGTAGAAAGTTGCCAGACTTTTCTGAGAATGAACCTGACAGCTGTTTATATACAAGGCTGGACTAATTCACTGCTGAAAGTGACTAGAAGCCCAAGCCTTCCTCAACAAAGGAGGTAAAGTAATCAAAGTATATGGTGAAAGTTTAAATTAATAACAACTATTACAGAAAAACACACACTGCCTTTCATCTTCCTCAAGCTTTAAAACCATGTATCCCATCATTCCTGCCACCTTCTGGAGCAGTTCCAGAAGTCTTCTTTTGTGTCTTTAAGAGGTGTGATTAAGAATACATTGCTGCTACTGAGTGCCATCCAAGAGAAAGTCAGGCCTACAAAGTACTACAGTATATCCTTATCTACCTTATTTGCCACTTCCAGCACTGTGTAACTTCTGGCATGTTTCCAAAATGACCACAGAAGGTGAACATTTTGAACTGATTCAGGACATTAAGACAGCCAGGAAGGAACAACTACAGACAGGAAAGAAAACTTTCAGAACTCCTTTGGAAAATGCCAAGGATGCAAGGTAAGTTTTAAGGGGCATTAATGGCAAGGTGCCTTTTACTGCAGTCAATTTTAAAACTTTAAACACGTACTGTATTTTTCAATCACACTTTGTAAAATTCACAGTGGCTTATTCAAGATTTTTCTATATTATTACCTTCATATTTGATATTGGCCACCAGAGGCTACACTAGGACTCCATTCCTACCTTGCTCTTGATTTAAACATTGCTTGTTCTTTGGTTGCAGTACTGAATTTGGGAATTGCTTTTTGCTGTGGTAGCTTTTCTTACCACTGTGCTGAGGAGGTGGAGGGAGAGTTTGCTCCTCCCAGGCATCAGAGCCCTCTTCACAGCTCCATCCTCACATCAGGGAAGCCTATTTCTATCCTCAGAATGTGACCTTTTGCTTCTCTTATGAATGTTGGCAACAAGCTCTAAACACACTCCTCACACTACCAGCTGATGTTTTGACTTCTCGCTTGAAATTTTAAGGAGCATTACTGACTATGTGCTGAGTTCCTTGTGCTTGTGTTTGATGCTTGGTGTGTTGTTTTACTGCTTGGTAGTATCTTTTTTCCTGTTGTGCTCTTTGCCTTCCCTCCTATTTAAGAGGACTTCGTCCCCACAGTCCGTTTTCTGCTGTGTCAGGTTACGTGCCACTCTCTTGCTTTAATTTCCTCTGGCAGGACTTAATTAATTCTTATAATTTTGCTATGCTAAGTGGGAAGCAGTTACTTTACAAAATAACAATTGCTTTTTTTTGTCTTTTTTTTTTTTTGAGACAGCGTCTTGCTTTGTAACAATTGCTTTTTTGAGTCAGCCCTCTCTGTGTCATCAGACCTTATCACAAACAGTTCGTCTTTTGTTCTGAGCCTGGATTCTTATTCATGGGTTTATATGGCAGAAATTCCTAGGGGCTACATAATATCCGTTCTTTACTTTTCACTAACAAAGGAATAAGAGAAAGTTATTTGCATTCAGTTTTAAAAATTACAATTTCTAACATCCATTGCATCTAGACTGACCATGAGACAGTGTTCCCAGCAGCAAAATGAAAATAGAAGTCTGGGCAGGGAAGTTCCTGAGAAGCTTGGATTCCCACAGATCTCAGCCTTTTCTTTCCGGTCCTTTTTCATTCCTGTTCCCTGGGATAAGGTCACATTAGATAGAGCTAACACAGCTACTTTTCAATGAGAAACAGATCCAGAGGACTAGGGACCCCTAGGCCCAGAATTCTGGATACTAACTGAATTCTAGTACATCCCTACTTCCAGAATTACTTTTAAAAGAAAAGTCTCTGATGGGTTCACACCACTATTCAGGGAGCACTGCTACCTTCAGCTGATTGTAGCTCCTAACCGGTCCACTTCTATAGCTGAATAAAGTTGGCTTCAGGGGTGGACCCAGTGATGTGTCCCCCGACACTACACAAAGAAAAGCATGTTTCCTCAATGCCAGCAGTGATGTCAGCAGATGATCCAGGGACAGTGTCAGCTCAGACAGCCTTGCCTGTCATGACCCATGTTTAGGAAATAATATGTGAACATGGAAAGGTCTGCTTATATCAGTCCAGCTTGGAACAGTGCCAAAGAGCCATTTAGAGCTCTGCAAAGAAGAATCAGTGTCTTGTCACTGGACCTGCATCACAGCTTGTCTTTTCCCTCCTCCCACTCCTGTTTCTTGTCCTTTCCTTCCATATGTGCTGATCTTAGAATCACACCTTAATGAATGCTTGTGATTTCCTGGTCTGCTTCTTGAGGAATCCAATTTGTGATACCTGATAAGATGCTTTCCAACATGCAGATGTATACTAGAATCCTGCTCACTACCACTCTGCTGTGCCTTGACTGGAGGTGGTGGTAGAGGTTAGGAGCACATGGAAGAATAAGACAGTATCCTTATTTAGAAGTAGCCCTAGTTGAGCAGAAGAGGAAGGCATGTAGACAATTATTACTTAAGGTGATGAGTTCAACTATATGAGTGATTACATGTGACTAGAAAGGGCAGATCAAAAACTTGTCAAAAGAGTTAACAAAGGCTTCCTGGAGAATGTGAGGGTTGAGAAGAATCTTTTTATTTTTTTTTTTTGGTGGTACCAGAAATCAAACTCACAACCTTGTACTTGCAAGTTGTACTACTGAGCCAATTCCCCAGCAAACATCTTTGGATGTGATAATATTTGCCATAAAAATAGTACTTTAAGGGCATTTTTAAAAAACTGGCATCATTTTTTAAAATGCAAGAACTTAAAAGGATGTGGAATTATTGAAAAAGGCAAGTAATTTTCTGTTAGGAAAAGAAATGAGCCTACACAGAAGAATTGAGATCAGATAGTGCAAGGCATTATGTAAGGTTTTAGGGGTTGAAATTAACGTTGTACAAGAATTTTAAGTTATTGATAGATCAGTTAGTGGCCATGTTAAAGGTAGACAGGCAGAGCCCAAAGGTAAGGAACCACTGAAGATCCTGGTAGGATATTGGGCAGCAGAAGATTGCAGGAAGGGGAATGAACTACCACAAGGACTGTAGGTACAGACAAGATGTGATGGATTTAGGATATTTGGTTGGAGAATTAATAGGCTTGGAATTTAGCTTAAATGAATAATAAAGGAAAGGGAGGAGTGACAGATGACTGAAAAGACAGAGGGAATAGAGTCATGCTGATCTCAAGAATAGGATAGAGCCTGATGCTATGGAGAATGCCTACAATCATGGTACTCAGGAGACTGAAGCAGGAAAACTTCAAGCTCAGCCTTGACTGCTTAGTGAGACCTCAGGGTCTTAAAATTAGAAAAGGCTGGGTATATAGTTCTGTGTTAGAGTGCTTGCATGGTGTGCAAATGTTCCTAGGCAGCAGATACACTTTTATCATGAACTAAAATGTTTGTCATTTGAAACTGTACATTTGAGTGATTTTTTTAAAAAGAAGACATAGAATGTAATAATAATAATAATAATAATAATAATAATAATAATAATAATAATAATAATAATAATAAAAACTGCAAAGGAAAATGTCCCTGGGAAACGTGGAACTTAAATAAATACTCCTTAACCTTGAGCGGAGTAATGATATCTAACTGTTGGTATCTTCACTTCCCTTCATTAGCATGCATTATAATTCCATTTTTTTTCTTGAAACCCTAATTTGGCTTTATGACTTTATCCTTTTGTGGTTTTCTTTGGCTAAAACTTGCACATTTGCTATCCCTTTGAGCTTAAATATCTTATTACCGTATTTCAAAAATCAACTCAGTAGTTCTGTCCTAGGGCCTAACAACTCCTAACACCTTATTTCTCTTTTAGTAATATGGGATGTCTCAAACTCAGAGTCAGTACAAGTAGAAAGCAGGAGGCATTTTATAACTTTGTCTTGGAATGTTTGATTGAGGAGAGTACTTGGCAGTAGAATCCAGCTCAGTCCTGAGCACTTACTCTATAAGCTCTGTGACAACAACTATTTTTTGATGAAGGATAAATGCTGAGTAACCTTGTATGGGTGACGCTTTATAATTTTACTTAACTTTCAACATTTGGTTTTCTACAAAACTGAGCTATATATACACATACTTTAGAAAGACTAAAGTTAGGTAAATGTTAATGTTTGTGGTTGTACTTTTATACAGGGTGGCAGGTAAGTCAGTGAAGACAGGCAACAGCCTGTAACCAGAGATAGGATCTGTTTGTTGAAACCAGCAATCTAGTAGAGCAGCATTCACACCAATGTCCAGAAATTGGACAATGATCTCAGTGATTAAAGTAATCACTAAATCAGTGTAATTCAAAGTAGATTGACTTGTTATTTCTGAGAACTTGTATTCTAAATGTTGTGGTTTATTTATGTTATTGTTTGCATTGCTAGGGACACTGAAGATGATCAGTCCATCCTTCTAGCATCTTCTGTGCCTAAGAATATAACTCCCACTACAGATGAAGAAACTAGTACTTTGAGTTTGACAGACTTAGTTACATAACTAAGATATAAAGTTCAACTTAGGTCTGCCTAACCGTAAGTCTTTATACTACTTTCAAATAAATGCACACTGTCTCCATTGACTATCTCTATGGTTCCCAATCCTTTAAGTGATCTACATCTTAGGGGCAAGAAATTGTAGGTAATGTATAGACTTTATCTCAACTATTTCACATTCCACATTCTCCCATTTCTTCTATGGGTTTACCAGAAATAACACTCACAGTTTTCAAAAGAAGTTTATTTGGCTCCTGGTTTCAGAGGGGTCAGTCCATGGTAGATGGTGGCAAAGCAGCAACATTATGGTAGCAAGACTTGGCAGGGAATTACTACTTATACTACTCTCCTCATGGTTGCCAGAATCAAAGTAGGAAAACAGTTACAGAAAAGAATGGACCAGGGACCACTTTATCTGTCACAAAGCTCAATTAAGCCTTGGGTTTTTCTATGTGTTTCTTATTTCTCCTCTCTTTGGGTTCTGTATAGCTAGTGCTCCTCAGTTAATAAGGGAACTGTTTCTAAAATGCTATTTTTACTTAGTAGTACTTTTACTTTTGTAGGTGTCTAGCCTTAAAAGTTGCTAATTCTGCTGGGCCTGGTGGCTCATGCCTGTAATCCCAGCACTCGAGAGGCAGAGGTAGGAGGATTGCTGAGTTTGAGGCTTGCCTGGGCTACATAGTGAGCTCAGGGCCAGCCTCAAATACAAAGCAAGACCCTGTCTCAGAAAAAAAAAAAAGTTGCTAATTCTGGTTAGGACCTCCTTGTGACCATCATGGTTTCCCAGATGTAGCTTCTGGAGTATTTCTTGGCATGTTCTGTTGTATGCTGCACCAATATAACTTTACAGACAGAGAAGGGCTGGTGATGAACAGTTAGAGACCCAACTGGTTTAGCTAGTTCAGATAGTGACGTTGGTGTTATCATATTTCTGTGCACATAACAGACAGATGGAACCCATGAGAAAGTAACCTGAGAAAAAGGAAAAGGAATTGGGAAATTATTACTGAGGGAAATAGTGTAGAGGGTTGGAGTAGTCATTCTGTGGATAGATTTACATTAACATTTTCTATTTTATTACTCTTTGGCTTTGATTTGATTGGATCAGTATCATCACAATTTCTTCAAACAGGGTCAGGGCCTTTCTTTACATCTTTTCCCAATACTTATTGACACAAGGACTGCTTTCCAGGATAAGATTCCCAAGAACCTGAAGAAGTCTGGGCGTCAGCAGGAACATAGACTGAATTAATAGTAACCTGAAGTGTACTAAGTTCAGAGGTGCTTATTGGAATCACCTGGACAGCTTTGTTTCTCGGTTTTTGGTATTCACTTAAATTACTTAGAGACCCCCAATATTCTGTTTTTATTATTTCAGGTTGTAGTCAAGGAGTTTGATTTTTTTTTTTTTTGAGATAGGGTCTTGCTTTGTAGTTCAGGCTGGCCCTGAGCTCACTATGTAGGCCAGGGAAACCTCAAATTTGGCAATCTTCCTGCCTCTGCCTCCCGAGTGCTGCGATGACAGGTGTGAGCCACCATGCCCAGCATTGCGGTATGTGATACTGATTGCTGGTGGGTGTGAGTCACCACACCTGGTATTGTATGTGGTTACCTGCATCAAACCAGGGAATATGTGCTTGCTAGGTAGGCACTGGAACCACTGGCTGAGCTAAAATCTCTGGCCCAGGAATTTGAATTTTTAACCTCTCTTTTGATGTGCAGCTGAGCTCAGCAGCTTGATTTGCCAGGATTATGTTAAATTTGAAGGAAGTAGGGAAGCCAAAGGCAATTTTAGCCTGAAATGCAAAAATAAATAAAATGAAATCAACTGCAGATGCTTTCTATAGGTGAGTCTTGAGTAGTGAATAGCATCTTGAGGACCACTGAAATTCCACCATGTGACAGGTAGGCAAGATAAGGAAGGACCCCTCTCAGATTTGTAGCTAGCTTTCTGATAGATTTTCATTGATGAAATTACCAAATCAATTATCATCTAAACCACACAGCATTAAAATGAAAGGAAGTAGTATTCATAATAATATTGAACCAACAGGCACACTCCATAATTATGTTGGGTAAGATAGACTATATGATCACTCAGCATGAGTCTCATTTATGACTTCTAGTACTGAGGTCATTTATCTGTGTTCTGCAAATTTGTTCTTTTTGTTTAATTGAATTCATTGATATGTTTTATATATACATTATGATCATACTCAATATTTTGAAATAGAAAATATTCAAAGGGAAAAGGGTAGGGGTAAGTAAAAAGGGGAAAGCAAAAAATATGACGTTAAATAAAAAGAAAGCATATGTATATAGGGTGCTGGGGGATGGAAAGTAGGTAGGGGAATGGGAAAAATGAGAAATCATGTCATACACTACAAACTTGTTCTTTTTTTTTTTTTTTTTTTTTT